>CM076580.1:667775669-667930788 GCA_034641835.2 Pinus albicaulis | reverse complement strand
TGTGTTAGCACTCGAATCTGCCTCAGGCTGAGGAAGGCAAAACTCGAGGCAACATCAAACCAAGCTCAGCCTCGTAGCTAGCCCTACAAGGACAGGAGAGGGCTCTCTCCAGTCAATCTCGATAAAATGAGCAATAGGGTGTGATATGACTCTAGAATGGGAACTGATTTTAGGCTAGTAAATAGATATGAATGAGGTTTTTAATAAATGACGGGGTTTTCTGGACTGTATGGGATCAAGAACAGCGTGAGCAGAGATTCAATCAAAGGCACAGATTATTCCATAAGGCGAGGTAGGAGTGAAGTTTAACAATTAATTTGAAATTAAATGGAATGTAAAGACTGCTTAAGAAAGCTGACAAGGGCATTTAACAATGAATCCCTTTCAGACAGAAGAAAATACACAAATCTTGAACGCTCCTTCAAGGCAGAGCAAATAAATTGGATTCTACCTATCTCACTGCAAAAGCATCCAGTGAACTGATTATGAATGAAATGAAAACATTACGATATTACACATGAAACAGTAGAAGAAACATATGCTAAATTTCACGCCACAAGAATCTTATAAATCAGAGTTGTACCATTCAATTAATCTCTGTCAAACAACTGTACAAATGAAGCTCTCTGTTCTTCACACCTCTTCCAGAACTCTCCCCCTTTACAAATCATTTGCAATACATTAAATAAACTATGCTAGAAGAAAACAGATCGACCCAAAAACAAGGGCGTTGTTTCAACTGAAATTGCAGAAATAGAAAAAACTATTCTTCTGTTCTAAAAACAGACCAATGTTTCCCTTGAAATATTCTGATGGCCAATTAGGAGACAAATATTGGGAGCGCAGATCTATTTGGATTATTAACATGAAGTCATTAATAGGAGATCAATCCTATTCGTAAATGCCACTTTGCACATTCCTATACAACTGCCCTCAAATTTCTGGAAATGCGTTGGCCATTTTACCGAAATTAGAAAAAGGTCTTGACATTTTAAGAATCAAATCCACCACATATATTCTTTAAACCTGAAGATGAATCGAATGCCAGAGTGTTTGCGATGACTGCCACGTTACATTTACCTTTTGAATGAAGAACAGCCTTTTAATAAAGTGGCTTCCAACTTTGGATAATGTTTCGACCTGTTCAACAACTTTTCTAATTTTGACACATTACCATACTCTCGGATTCCTTGAATATAGTGCCTTGTAGCATCGACTATATACCTCTTTATTGCAACCATAATTAAAACATCGTTGCAGATCATAGAAAAGAGCTCGAAATTTCTGGCCAAAACTTTTCTTTTTGGTAAGGCATGCCCTGCATCCTGCATTTGACTGATAATACAGCTCTACTGATTCACGAGTATATGCATGGTTCAATTCATTTTGTGAAGCACATGGGAATGGCAATATCACATCGCTCACTCCACGGCTTTACCTCGTCAAAGTACTTCGCTCTTGCATAAGTTTTCAAATACTCCCTTAAGCTTCGTTGTTGAACTTTAATTTCCCTCAAAATATTTAACTTCACATAATCAAATCCTTCCTCATCGAGCAAGTAACCTCTTGAATCTGATATTGTAACTGGCACGGCTGTGGGTGAATGAGAGAAATTTTTCGGGCTCTGAGACTATATGGGTAGCGCGCAGCAAGTGCGTAGCGGCCGTGGTTTTTTAACACTGGCTGGGGGTGTTATATGCGTAGCGCGCCCTATATGGGTAGCGCGCCTCCTCTGCGTGTAGCGCGCACCTCCAATGCCTGTCCACAACTTTGCAAAACACGTTTTCGGCCCTCAACTCATTGGAAGATAGAATACGCTCTAGTTGAGCCTTTGCAAGAGTTTGTCTGCCCTCATCAAATCGTTTCCACCTTGAGAAAGCTGAAATGTTGCGGGATGCAACCTGTGGATTAATTTTATCTAGCTTCAACACCATATCTCCAACAAATTCATAACCAGAACCATCTTTGCATGGAAGTTAACCGAACTTCTGCAGAACCCTCCAATGAGAGAATAAACCTTGTTAGGATTCTGAATGTCATAAGCAGGGTGATCCAACAAGCGTTGTACATTCTTAACATTGCCCGGGATATCAGAGACAGCTTGCAATGCAATCCACTTAATGATCACCAAGGCATCTTCTTTCCACTTTTGATAGAAATTTGACAAAACTTCATCTCGTACATCTTCGGAATTTTGGGCATTTGGATGCAAAACTCTGTTTTTTTTTATTTCGTTTTGTCTCTGATTGCTGATGATGTTCTTTCTGTTTGTGCTTTTGCAGGGATAGGAGCTGCTGAAGCTGCTGCCATTTGAAGAGCTGGAGAATTTGAAACATTTTGACAAATTACATATTCTAAAAAACACATTTGATGATTTCTTCTTCAAAACAGGGTTTTGAAGAAGAAACACTCTCAAGCCTTATTGACTATGAAACTTAGCAATGGAAACTGAACCTTTCATGCGGCTAAGTCAACAAAACCCTAGACCTAAAACTCTTAAAGACTCTTTGCCATCCATGACTATGAATGACGAGAAATGAACCTTGGTGAATTTGACTCTGACAGAGGACTGACAAGACTGAGTCTAACATATTGATCAATTAGTTAATTGATAATTCGTTATAAATATGTTTCGCATGTTAGTTCTAAGGAAGGGCCAGTTGAGACAGGGGTTAAAGGGAAGATAACTATCAATTGTATAATTATAAAATTGTACATATCATGAATGGGGTCAATAAAGGAAGCTTTGGATGTATTGCGCAATCTGGTGGGATTTTCCTAATTAATAGGGAAACCGATGTTAATAATTCATAAGGTATTCTAGGCCTCATAAGGTTTTCTAGGCCTAGGCAAGCAAGAGTTAAATATTTGAACAAACTTGCTTATATCGCAAGCCATATTTAAGTAAGATCAAAGTGAAAGTCGGCGAGTACGGGGAGTTTTTTTCAGTATGGGAAATAGCATTGTATTGTTTCATGATATTTAATTTATGCAATATACGATAGCGTGGTTTGTGAGTTGTTTTCCCCCATATACATCTTGTGTTGTGTGATTGATTATTTCTTTCTCTTACTTGTTATGTGATTGTGAGATCGTGTTTTGTTCTGCAAATTGTAGAAGGATTAATATTTTGTCTTAGTAAATTACAAGATCGGATTGAATCTTGTTGCTATATTTTCTACATGGTATCATGGCACTAGGAATCACATTATAGAGAAAGAAAAAACTTTTTTTTGAACGAGTACATCATTTTCATATTTATTCTTAGGACCAATGACCAGTCAGATGTATTTCAATGTCTGAGACTCGAATATGCCCATGAGGGGAAATTTGAATTACATAGAATGGAAGGACGGGATAGAGCGATGCTAGGGACCAGCAATTTGAAGGAATTCATATACGGTGATATTTCCACATTTCGTATATAGAGTTCTCAACTGTGATGCATGGAAGAAGAGAGTAGCAAAATGAAGGATCTTGTTAGAATGAGTTCGAGATCATGTTGTCTCAAAGTATCTCCATGGGAAGGAGACTCCACATATGCTGTGTAAGCGGGACTTAAGCCCAGTTTGTTTCGAGAATAATAATTACCACAAGAAATTGACCTTGAAATAAAATCTCGCAAAGATCAAGATGGAGGGAGGGCAAGAAGATACAAAATACTTGAAGAGATTGCTCAATGTGTCGAGATTATTTTGGAAGTGTTGGTGTGATAGTATCCCAAATGATTCGGTCGGCCTAGCTCTTCTAAGCCTTCCCAGAGATGGCATAGCTGGGACTGTGAATGGGAGGAGAAGCTACGGGTGGGAGCATTTGTGAGATGAACTTGGTATAAGAAGAGATAATGTAGAGCACCAAATATAGACCTCTAGCGAAGACAAAGAATAATATTTTGCATTGGTAGGAAAAGGCAAGAAATACAAGAGAAAGAAGTCCCAGGCGAAGAGGGCCAATAGAGACTTGTCCAAGTTGAATTGTTTTCATTTTTCTCGACATGAGCACTATGCCTTGACATTTCCACGAAGGAAAGCAAGAAGGAGCCTACGGTTACGTGACCAGTGAAGAGCTAGCTTCACGGTTTGGGGTGATTTACTCTCATTTCATGCATGTCTGACACTACAATGGGATGCATGGTATCTCGGCAGGGTGCCTTGTTCCATATGACGGGAATATAGATCTCTTCGGTGACTTGGAGGAAGGACCTCCAACAAAACATATATTTTGGAGATGAAGGGAGGTATAACCACATTGGCATCAAGTACGATTACATTTCAATTGGAGATTGGATCCCCTCTCGAGTCGAAGATGTTTTGTATGTTCAGAGAACTAAACAATAATCTTATCCTCTGTCGCGGTATTGGAAAGGCGTGGGTTATGATGTCATATTTATAAAAGGAAAAGGTGTTCCTTAGACACATCGCCACGGAATGATGAAATAGATCGATGTACGAGTCGAACATGTTCTCTCGAGTTGAATATGCATGCAAATATTTGAGGATAAAATCGGAGGTTAGTGACTTGGTAGTTGAGAGGGAGCCTAAATTACCTCTCAACATGTAGCCTCGAAGCAATCTCGAAGGTTTTGGAGAATACTTGGCGGAGAAGTAGAGATGATACCAAGTGGAGGCATCCGATCCATGGTCACCTCCGGGAGAAGGGAATTTCAAGCTAGATGGGCGAAGGGATCGCGTGCATCCATACCTCCGAGGTAGAGGTGGGTTGATGTGAAGAAATAATCCCAAGAGAATAAATTGGCGGGATCCATTGAGATGTCTTGTCTCATGGATCGGACTTGGCTACGGATCCCACAATACACAGTGAGTGGGAAGGATCGATGACGATTGATGTAGTCTTATGTCATAAAGACGGTCGGTGTGACAATGGAATCTTTGGGTATGATTAGAGTTGAAATAAGTGGAAGCGGCACGAGATGAAAAGTCGGCGGCGGTACGAAGTTTTCAATAGACAATGTAATAACCTAATGTGATCGGAGATAATAAACGAGATACATCATCTTGATTTAGTTTTTGGAGGCTATTCGGTTTCGGAGTTAACAGGAGAAAAACAACACTAGAGAAGTGTTGCATACGAGAAGTGTTCTAAAGGTCTGAATTGGGATAGATTGAATTCCTTTATTGTTGAGAGGATTGTTGAAATTTACAACAATAAACATTGAAAATGGCACCATGGGGGCTTCTAATTTAATTTCCCTTAATTAAATTAGAAGAGAAATTGTAATTTCATCACATGACAACATATTAGTTAAATGAGTCAAAAGACTTAGTTAGCTTAGTAAGTTCTATTTTGAGAAATTGGAAGGAGGCATGTAGAGTTCTCCAATGATTTTAGGGGAAATTACGATTACGATTTATTTTTTAGTTAGCAATTAGTTAGCTCAATTAATTAAGTTAAAATCGGTTTAACTAATTAGTGAGAGATGAGCTGGTGATAGTTCAGTGGATTAAATATGATTTAATTCACAAGTAGTGTTAAATCGGTTAATGATAATTTTCTATGAATAGTTTTTTCATGTGAGTTCCTAAGGAAGGGCCCGGGTGAGATTGGGGTTAAAAGGTGTTATCACTGCGCAATTTTATCGAGGCTAAGGAAGGAAATCAGAGGTAACTATCTACCAATTTTGGAGATTAGGATCTAGCCTTCCTAATGCTTAGAGGTCTCTCTCTTAATGATTTAACTTTGTTGTTTAATTGATTTTAGGCTATTTATGTAAGATTGATTTGGTTTTGATTTTGATTTGTTGGTCAAATTCTTGATTTATATGGATATATACTTGTGTATTTTCCATTGGGCTATGGATTCAATATATCAAGAAAACATAACATAAACAAGTTAAATGAAGTGTTATAGGTCAAGGTATGCAGCAAAATCAGATCTTAAAGAAATTTGCAAGTGGTGAAGTGGATTTCAATCGGGATCAAGGAGCAATTAAGGATTCCTTAAACCGGATAATGAAGGAAGGTGAAGGAGGTCAATCTGGATCGAGAGAAGCGAGTCAAGGATTGTCAAACCGGATATCGAAGAAAACATTAAAATGAATAACGAGTTCAAAGCGGGTGTATTTAAACAAATTACGCAATAAAATTCTGTTATAACATTTAAAATTTAGAAAAACATGCAAGTTTATGGAATACTTAAGGAAATACATAGAAAAATTGAAATATAATTCTTTGAGAAGTAGCTCAACATGAATCCTGTAAAGAAATGCCTTTATTACTTGTCTGTCTTTGTCAACTTGAAAAAGGTACAAATAAAAACCCTCGGGTAGTGATCAATTCAACTATAAATATTCGGGGAATCCACCACTAATACTTGAGATTATTGATATTTATACAATTATATTACAAAATATCCTAATGGCAGTTAGGATTTATTCTAAGAAATAAAAATATCTAAATGCAAAAGGTATTTTTACCTTCATTTAGAAAGTTGTCCCTTTTTTATTTGATTGATGTTACTTGTTTATCTTTCATGTGGCTTGTCTTTCACGCTTTCTTCTTCCTCAACATCTTTAAATCACGCAATAAATCACATGACTTTCTTGTGTTCTGTTTTTTAGTAAAAATAGATTTTACTAAAAGACATATGTGACTTCATGTAAAATATGTCACGGAGAGTTACATTGAATAACTTCGTTGTTGCGGATGTAAATGTTTTTATCTCTGCTAACCATCATTGTCTACTGTGTAAAATAGTCTCTTCTGCTCTATATCGGGTTTTACTTAATTTTCTTTATGTACATGAAACTTATATTTAGATGAAGCTTTTGAATTCATATTCGAGTGCAGGTTCAACAAGTTTTGGAACTAGTATAAATTGTTTGTCGAATCTTACGCCTTAATTAGATACTGCCAAAATAAAAACAATTATTCTTTTTGAAAATGGGTTTTACAGGGAGCGAGTAGCGGATTTTTGTGGAAAGGGTCAGACTGCGGTGAAGCTTCATCTTTGTTTGACAATAGCCTTTAGTCTCTTTTTGGAAATCACTTGGTGGGCAAGCGAGCGAAACAATGAGGATTTCATATTTGAGAAACTACGTGATTCTTTCTGCTAATGGCTTGAGTTTTGGTAGTTTATTACAAGGCGAAATTTTTTGTTTCGCAGCGCTGATGGAGTCCATCGTGTTGATGGTTTAGCGATTTTATGAATGGAGTCTATTCACACCTCGAAGAATGGTTTGGTGGTTTTAGGATCGAAGTTGTGATAACACATGGAATTTCCATGTGGAAGGGAGCGGAGAGTGCGAAAGGATGTGGGGGACATTTGATTTGATGCAGGGTAATTAGATGAATGGTAAAATAACGGGATTTCAAAAGAGGTGGGAATTGGAACTATGTGGAGGTTTAAGATATGGTGGGTCGGAAATGATATAAGGGTTCAAGAATTTATATGTGAATGGGTTAATATATGTGCAGTTAGCCATATAAAGGAATCGGGGATATAATATGTGAAAGGGTTAAAATGATATGGGACACGGGGATTATATAAATAAATGGTTTAGTTAAATATAAAACTATATGCCAAATAACATAATGAATTACGGAAAACATATTTAGCGGGAATTAATGTAATATAAATCTATGGTTTAAAATGATATAAAAGTGGAAAATATGATGGCCAGAATGTTAGAAATATAATAGGAATGATATCGGGAGAGGTTTTTGAGGAAGTGGGACGATATATAATAAACACTTTACCAAACTTTGGATAAGTGGGCTTGCATGTTTTTTAATGATCTCACAGAAATTAGTAAAGGGAAGGGGTTTTAATAATGGAAATGGGTTTTAGAAGAGAAGCTAGGGAAAGGGTTTTAGGAAGGGGAAAAATGTTTTTTTAGGAGGGGAAATGGTTTTTACAAGGGAGGGCAGATTTCAAAGAGAGAAGGAATATTAGCAAGGGGAATGTGTTTATAAATATATTAGTAATAAGAGACAAAACATTTGATGCTTTCTCAACGTAGTAATCTACCTACCCTTTTTTACCCCTAACATTTTTTACTTTAACCTGTAGATTGCATTTGAGCTGCCCAACCGCTTTTTATTTTCTTTAATAAACAAAAACTATCCCTCACTTATAATCTATAACTTCCAATGGCTCGGAATTCGTGATGAGCTCATTTTATTCTCTACCTAACCTCTTGATACGCAAGATTAAATGGTTTAGTCGGATCTTTATTTCACTAACTGTAAACATGAAATTTAAAAACATGAATGAATCAAAATTAAAGTACATTGTATGATCATCATGAATTGTATGACTGGATAAGACGCACACAATTTGTTACAAAAGTAAAGTAAACTAAAGTAATGGAATTTGAATGTGCAACACTTTCGGATCTATTTTTGTTTCTTTTTTTGTAGGGTTCATACTTTATATCCTTTTTTAATCTTCTTTCTTTTTGAATTCACTTTGATTTTTCTTTTGGACACCTCTTCTCATTTTTTAATATGGAAAAAATTTGCGGAAAAATTATGTACAATATTACAAGATTAAAAATAATAATCAAAATTATGATCCCTACTATTATTATGTGAAGGCCCCTAACAAAGGAATATAAATACCGGTTAATATAATTATAAAATTGTATAGATCATGCCTAAGGTCATGGAAGCCTTGGTTTTATTGTGCAATCATTAATTGGGTTTTTCATAATTAATAGGGGCTAAATTAGCGCAAGAATGCGTAAGGAAAGCGGGAAAAAATAAAAACGAAAAAGGTTAAATATTGGACAAACTTGCTTAGATGCAAGCCATATTCGAAGCAGATCAGTGAGATAATTGACAAAGTGGGAAGTTTCTGGTAGTGAAATAACATTGTATTTTTTCATGATCTTGACTTTATGCAATATACGGATAGCGGGGGTTTAGAAGTTGCTACATACATCTTGTGTTGTGAGATTGAGTATTCTTTCTCTTGTTATGTGATTGTACGATGGTGTTTGTTTAAAATTGTAGGATTCAATATTTTATTTTAGTACATTATAAGATCGGAATTGAATCGCGTCATTAGATTTTCTGACTCAAGCAAAGGACTTTTTCACATTAGCCTCAAGTTAGGCATAGGATAGAATGTTAGTATTTTGAGGAAAGCAGAAAGTGGTTTCTTAACATTCCACTATTGGAACTAACGTTGTATCATTGTAATGATGTATATTGGGACTTTCACTTTATAATTTGAATCTCTTTGATATGGAACAATTTTCATTTATATGTAAATGAATGATTGTAAGGTTATTCTTTCATTATTTCGGTGTATGTTTATGTTACTTGAATGCGATGAAAAATGAACTATTTAGATTGTCTTTGTTAACCATCTTTAAATTGTGTCTTTTTTTCCATGATTGCTATTTCTTTACGAAATATTTTGTAGATTAATAATGATTATTTCCTATATAGTGTGCATCTTTATTAGGATAGTACTATTACTTTTCTCTTAAAACCTCACTTTCTCTTATTTTCCATGAAAGAACCGGTAGACACTTTGAAATTGAATACATCACAAGGATAACTTACTTATTTATCTCAAAAATGAATGTGTTTTAGATCAGGTGGATATTGGTGGTCACCCGCTATTCACTTGGGGCCCCCACCATCGTCTCTTTTAATTTTTTAGTTTGCCCCAACTTGCTGGCTGGGTTTTAAGTTACTGAATTTTGGATCGTTTTTGAGGCCCTAAACGGCGTTTTTGGGAAGCGGGAGCAACATGGGTCCATGGACTGATGTCCTCAAAATTTGTAGTCCTCGAATGATATATTTGTGAGCTATGTTTCCCGCGTCAATCGTATACCAAGGATACGTCCACGGAAGTTGAAACACCTGGTTACCCAAGGCCCATCGTTCATGCTTCATCTCCTAGGGTTAGGGTTTTGGATGTTTAGGGTTTTTCAGTGTTTCTAAATAATAAATAGGCCCTCGAGCCTCTCATTGTAAGCAGAGTTCGAGGCACCTTAGCCATCCACATATCTTCTCGAGAGATAACTACCGGCGCCTAGCTAATTTATTTCCATTAATACGTAAGAAAATTTCGGTTCTTTGATGTTAATGAAATGAAGTGATTTTTCCATTGCATCTTTGTATTTATGGTTATATGTTTGTTGTTGGATTTCTGTAAATCCAGGATCGGTGGTATCGGAGGCGGTCGATTTTTCGATCCTTCTTTGCATGTCTAACAAGGTCGGGGTATAAGAGTTAGGGCTCGATACGAGTAGAACCTTTGCAGGAATCGGCCTCACAAACTAGCAGAGACGCCCATGGGGGAATGAAGAAGATGAGGGGAGCGGGGATATCCTATAAAAATAATGCTCGAGGAGCTCGAAAAACAAAGGAACACGATGATGGATAACTTTGCCTAGATCCTTCGCGGCTACCCATAGGCGGTGCACGCATCCAGCGGCCACTCGGAGGTGCGACTCAGCACAAAGTACAGTAAATTTTGACATTCCCATATTTGAGGTAGAATAGATCTGGAGATCGTAGATAGATGGTTGAATATATTCGACGATAATGCCTTTCTGAGTTCATGACTTTTCCATTAGGGAGAGAAGATTATTTTTGCACTCCTCAAAGCTACACCATGAAGGTGCAGTGGGAAACTTGTGAGAACAAGGACTAGAAAAAAACCCTCTCTGTTCTCGGCCGTACCAACTTGGAATTCTTTACGAGACGCCATCAGGAAGACGGTACTATCCCGTGAGGAGCTATGAGGACAAGTACATACAATGGACCACGTTGACGTTAACAAAGGGATCGAATGTGTGGTGTGCAGTCTGTACCATACCTAGGCACAAATTTGGGTATCAGATTTAGAGAAGCATTTGGTGCTAAAGTATAGTAGTTATCTGCACGGATACATTCGGAGAAGTGAGTTCCTTGACATCTCTCGCTTAGTACAGCATGCGGTATCTTTTGCCAATGAGCGGTAAACGAAGAAGCGAGACTTTGGATGCGCGAATCAAAAGCAAGGGAAAGGTGCTCCCAAGCCGCGAACAAGACGAGCCAGACATGCGACGCTTAAGACAACTTGTCGAAGCCACAAGAAAATAACAACGCCACAAAGCCAAAGAGGACAGAGAAAGTGGTGTGATTCCATAAGGCTCCACTCACAGCACAAAGTAGTGAGTGTTGGGCCAACGATCGCTAGTGGCCAAGATGAGGGCTTCGGAGTCGGATGCATGCTCAGGCTACGAGATCGAGGAGCTGACGAGGGAATGAAAGGGAAACGGATTGTCAGTACGAGCCCAGCGCCACTTTGTTGCCACTATGAAGATCCGAGGAAGGAGGAGCGGAAGATCGAGAGGAGGAGGAACGTCTCTTCCACTCCCGGATGTGGGTAAAGGGCTCTCAGTGCAGTTCATTGTCGAAAATGGGAGCCAAAAGAACCTCCCCATTTCGGTATGCGTCGTGAAATGGTTGAGCTTGCCGACCACGGCTACCCACATCCATACACCATCGGGTGGCTTCACCAGGGCCAGATCTCCACGTCGGCGGCGGTGTACCGCCTTCCCTATAGCATCGAGCCCTTCCACGGATGAGGTATTATGTGACGTTGCTCCTATTGATGTTCCCACGATGTATTATTAGGAAAACCATACTTGTGGAAGCGTCATGATGTGTACTGAGTCGACCTCGTCTTGTTATTGTTACTTTAGGAAATAAGTTTGTACGAGGATACCAAGGTACACCTCCTAACTATTTCTTTAGTTCTTTGCAAACAATGCGATGGCTCTCATTTCCCAAACCAAGAAATTCGTTTTCTTGATGATCGCTTGAGCGAAGATATTATGGCCACGACTTCCATACGGGGGCTCCTTTGCATGGTAACAACAAATGGAAGGTTGTGGAGAAGTACGAGGACATCTTCACCTCACCCACGGGGGTTCTCTACCTTTGTTAGGTCGAGCACACGATTGATCGACCCCAGTGCGTTGTTTCCCAATGGACCAATATATCGGCCTCATTGAAAACGATGAAATCAAGGCAGAGATTCGGGGAGCACTGCGGAAAAGGTCACATCCGACCAAGTTCATCACCTGTGGGAACCCAATCGTGTTGGTACGAGGAAGAAGGAGGATGGGACATGGAGACTTTGTATTGACTATCGAAGGAGTTGAACAAGATCAACATCGGAATAGGTTCCCTGTCCCACCGGATTGATGACCTTCTTGGACCAACTCAAGGTGCGAAATATTTCGACAAGATCGACTTGATACGGGTATCACCCAGTGCAAATTGAACCCTCCGATGTGTGGAATACGCCTTCAAAGCCAAGGAGAGCATTTCGAATGATTGGTCATGCCCTTCCCGGGTTGACGATTCTCCCGCAGCCTTCATGAGGTTGATGGATGACATCTTGCGGCCATTCACCAACTCATTTGTAGTGGTGTACTTGAATTTAACATTCAGTCTTCAGCCAAACTTGGGAAGAGCACCTCCACCACATCGTGACAAGTCCTCGAGCTCTTTGCGACAACACAAGTTGTGCCAATTTGGAGAAGTGCACTTTTGGCATGACCCGGGTTCAATATCTAGGGTACCTTATTGATGAAAGGGGGTGCATGTGGATCAGCCAAGATCCAAGTCATTCGGGATTGGCCAGCCCCAACCACTATAACGAGCTTCATGACTTTATGGGTCTTACAATTTCTACGTGGGATTCTGTTAGCACTCAAATCTACCTCGAGGTACAAATGAAGTAAACTCAAGGCTACATAAACCACGCTCGACCTCGTAGCTAGCCCTACGAGGACGGGAGAGGGCTCTCTCCCAAATCAATCTCAGAAAATAAGCAATAGGATGCGAGATGACTTACAATAGGCGATTTTAGGCTAGTAAAGAGATAGGTATGTTTGATTTTTGATTTTTTGGGTTTTTGTTGGAGAAATGGGAGAAAGCAGTTTTGGGTCAGGGGATAGGTGAGACCTTTACGGGATAAAATTTGGGGCGAGGTAGGTGATGATCTTGATGCTTTAAATTGGATATATGGATAGATTAGACCGACGAGGAGGTAAGAGAGGGCAAGAAGACTTGGATCCTCTCCAAGCAGTGAAAACATATAGAACTAATGAATTCAAAGGCTAAGCAACGCAAACAGTAGTTGCCTTATTCACTCAATTCAACTTGAGTTAGGAAGCAATAGAAGGATGGCATACATTAAACATGAAGAAACTTACGAGGAAACAAAGAAGAAACACCATCAAGAAAAGAACACCACAAGGATCCCAACAAGTGCAAAACCCACGATCTTTCCTTAGCCAAAATATGAGAAGTATATCCTGATGATATCAAAAGTATCCCAAAAGGTCCAAC
This sequence comes from Pinus albicaulis, assembly GCA_034641835.2. Taxonomy (NCBI): domain Eukaryota; kingdom Viridiplantae; phylum Streptophyta; class Pinopsida; order Pinales; family Pinaceae; genus Pinus; species Pinus albicaulis. Next base: position 667,917,466 of record CM076580.1, on the reverse strand, counting down.
CTCTCCAACCTCACGAAAGGATTGAAAATTACAATATATAGAGCACTCTAACACCTTTCCCCACCTCTAGGGGTCGAATTCCCTCTTCGAGGGATCGGTTTTCAACCAATTCTAATGTAGAACTACAATCTGTTCAACACTTGCCTCTAAAGAGTGGAAGCCAGTCCATTACGCTGATTTTTTATCATTTGAGAGTGAATCTTCTAGAAAGATAAAAACAAGCCAAAGTTACATATCAAACATGAATTTACATATAAAAAACCCAAGAATTCTATCCATAAGCAAAACCTGGTCCATAATAGGCGAAATGCGGGCGCGGGCAGCTTCAGAGAAAAAGTCTCTAGGTGGGTCGCTCACAGGCTGCGCATTGGGTCGCTCATGTTCCGGGCAGTTTGAGGTAGCTCCGACATCAAATTGAGCTCATGATAGCTCGTTGGAAGCCTGGATGTCTACTTTCCAACCCAGAAGTGGAATTTCTGAATTTGGAGTTGATTTGACCCTCCAAAAACTCATTCGCCCAGAGAATTGCTTCCTGCTGGTGCAAAGGTGGCGACAAGGTGGTTTTCATGGTGTTTTTGAGGCTGTTTTGACCATCCAGTTGTTGAAAATGCTAAGTTGACTTCAGAGGATGCATAATTAACCATGACAAATCCAAATGTAAAAATCTCCTCGACCAAGTGTCTCAAAAAATGCGGCGCATGAGCGCCCGCGACCACCGTAGGCTGAGAAACACATTTTTTTAGACCAAAAATTTGAAAATGACCAAATTTTCTCGGGTGCTAAATTCGGACGGAGACCTCCATCATGTGTCTTGCTCAGTCAATGAAGCCTGGCCAAATCCGGAGTGGATCGAGCCTTTTTTCGCAATTTAGTGCTCTCTTTGGTGCATGCGAGTTCACTGTGATCGCTCTTATCTCGGTTGTGTGATGTGTTGTTGTCGGTCATGATGTAGCAATGTGTATGTTCAACTTTGTTGAAAATGAAAAATGGACCTTGGTGTCTTTGTCTCCATCATTATCCGTGAATGTACTGCGATGAAGAAGGCGAGACCCCTTCCACGCCATGTGGAGATAGTACTACGCGTTGGCGGTAAAGTCCTTGAGACCCCTTCCACCGGGTGAAGATAGTACTCGTCGTGATGTTGAAACAAAGCTACGTAGCTTCTGCGATATGTTGCCCCTCTTTGGGTGCTGCTTGTGCTCATACTCACCAAAATACGAAACAGCAATAAATATTGGAAACAATCCATAGGTAATGGACATACTGTGACCAGGAGCCAAAGTAGGCTCCTCTCTGCGATGATCACCACTTCTATTTTCTCTGCGGGAACCAGTGGCACATTACCTTGACCACCGAATCCTTGCACGACCCTAGCTCTGTAATGCGACTCTTGTCTCGGCCTTATCTCTACGATCAAGTTTTTGGCAATGTGTACAACGATATGAATGCGCATTGAAAGCAAATTCAGGATGTATGTTTAACACTCAACGATATTCCCATCGTCGAAAGCACTATCGTGAGGAATCAAATTATGGATAAAATCTACGAAACTTCCATTTGAAAAGAAGCGACATCTACCATTTTGAATGCAAATGAAATTTTGACCAAATAGGAGCAGGGCAACCTTGAGATTTGAACACATCTGGTCAAAGGATAGCATGGCATTAATAGTAATATCTTTGTCTTTATGAGTATTAATGACCATAAAGGGATTCAATGGGCCATTTGAAACAAAGACATGAAACATATTTTTAAAATTGGACAATGTGACTCATTACAAACATGGGCAATGTGACTCAAGGGTTTAAACATGGTATAACAATATGATGGATAGGTGGTATAATGGGTATGAGGAAGCGAATTGATTTTGATGTTATATGGAAGGAAATTTGGCCATATCTTTGTAAGATATATAAACACATTCTTTCCACCATTCATTTTCATTTCAAACCGAAAACAATAATGCTATGGCTTGTGGGGTTTAAATCCTGGTTTGAACATTTGAAACCACTAATGATGCCTAGTCGTTAAAAAACATCAATGATTGATAGAAACACATTTGAAGAAACGATTGGTCGATTCCAAGCAAAGCGGCGCTCAAACTAAATTTCGAAACCACATTAATACTGCGTGGGTCGCTGTCTAAGTAGGTCGCTCGGCCCAGGTGGGTCGCACCACAAAACTTGCCTTTGCTAGGCGACTGCGTGGGTCACTTTCTGCGCCCAGGGTGGGTCGCTCGGCCTCTCGTGGATCGCTCACCCTCTTGCCACATAGTGCATTTTTCAGAAAGCTTTTTGGAGAGCCTTCCCGGTGTCCAAATCAGACGTGTATTAGCTCGTTGGAAAGCTATTGGAGTCTGCACTTTCCAACACAAGTGGAATTAGGCAATTTGGATTTCATTTACCCTGTCAAAAATCAAATCTCCCAACACTAGTCAAAATGATCGAGGAATGAGGGCGCCTCAAGGCGAGAGTGCTGTTGCGGTCAACTTTTGAAGGTCTTCCTCAGCACCCAGAATTGAGCTCATGATGACTCATTGGAAAGGTCTTTCTGTCTAGTTATCATTTGACTCATCATGCAAGTCATTTAGCCAAACATGCTAGGAGAAAACTTGATTTTCCCAAGGTCACTTCGAGAGGGTGCATTCAATTCTCCTGAGACAACGGTATTTTTTGAAATTTCTTCAAAACCATGATACCTGTGTAAAAAGTGAAAGAGGTTTTCTTCCTTGAAATGTTTTGGACAAAAACCTCTCAGTTTCCCAAATTTCATCTTTTTATTGCTCTGAAACATCTTTTGAGTGAGGCAAGTCCGATGTGAAACACAAGGAATTTTGTCGAAATGAAGCGAAGCGAAGGGAGTGAGGGCTTCTAAATTCTTGGGAAATTTTGGAGTAGTGAGATGTTAGGAAGCAGGGAAAGTGGAATCAGGAGAGATTGAGTGAGGGAAGAGAGGGTCCAAAGAAGAAGGCGAAACACGGAGCCTAGCCTAGAAAATTGCCAAGTTTTGGCTAGAAGCTAGGGTTTGTGCAAAAATGAGGAATTTAGGGGATCTCGGTGATGGGAAGTGTCTAATAAGGTGAATTAAGTATAGGGAAGGTGTGTGATCATCGGGATACAAGTTTTTTCCGACAATTTGAGAGCCATCCAAGAGAACTACCTCAAAAACCTAAATGAGAGGAAATGGACCTTTCCTAGGCACAAGCTGAAGCATGAACGAGATGTAAAAGATGAATTTTGGAACCTGACATGATGATGGCAACCCCCAGACAGTGATACCTCATCTTGAATGGTGACATGGAGTGACATTTGGGCAAACTTTGGAAGAAGTGAAAGCAAACCCTGAACTGTGCTAGTGACCAAATTTTGCTTGAAGACTCATTGAAATGACAAAATTTCACCTTGACACTTTAAAATGACTTTGAAGAGCATGTTTGATCAACTTGGAGGAAGGCTGCGAGGCTGACTCTAACATTAGCTCCAATGGGGATGGTAGCTCCTTGGAGGTGCGAAACTAATGGAGATCTTTGGGGCTTGATTGAGTGCTTTATCCATTGGGCCATGGAATCAAAGCTCAAGCGAAATGCCATGTTTGGCCAGTGACTTAGCGACACAAATTGACTATCACTCAACCTAAAAACTAACTCGATACTTAAACACAACCGTCAATGGAAAAGATGCTCAAAGTGGAAGCTTATTAATCCTGACCTACTCTAATTGTACTTTCACCACCAGTCAGTGAAATGGAACCGCGATGCAGCCATGTAAGCATGTTGTTCTTTGTTTGATTTCTTCCCAAATACTCACTTGTGAACAACAATAAAGAACTACGAAGCGCTCCCATGAAAACTTTGAACCAAAATTGAATTTGGCGATAAACTTCTGGCTATGAATGTTGGATGATGCAAAGATACGTGAAAGGATCTTCATAAACATAGCTACGGGTCGGATAATCTCCATACCTTGATCTTAAACTTTTCCTCACATTGCGGTGCTTTTCTTTGGTGATTGCGGCAAGGTACATCAAAAGGATCTGAAATTCATGAAAAATGAAACTACATTGCGATTCCAGGCCAGACAAAAGCCTCCTTTATCAGTCTCCTCATATGAATGGAAATCTTGACATGTGCTATGTAATGAACAATCTGCAAACAAGACAATGAAGGTGACCTTTGAACAAGATTATGTAACATTCTTTTCCGACACATGGTTAGCTAATGGAGCAAAATTTTTTATAACAAACATCATCCAACACGAAGCGTGGGATCGCCGAAAAACCAAGGAAGAGTCTTATGTAATGTATCCATTAGCTTGTATGACCTCCTTAAATTTCATTCATCTTTTCTTGGAATATATTATGAAGATTACGCACTTATAAAGCTGAAATGCTTCAAAACAAAGGTATGAATCCTTCTGCATCATCAAATCATATATTTCATCTTCCACAACTTCATATGGCGTAAGTGCTAATTGTATTAGATGACTGCCAAATGCAGTGTTACAAAAATTTGCTCATTTGAAGATTTACCATGCAATTTTTCTCTAAAAGCGAAATGATTCAAAACAAAGAAGTGGTACGTAGTCACCTTGAATCATTAAATCATATTAACACTTCCAAGTCTTGAAATTTGCAACACAATGATCAGCTTTTGGGGGCACCGCCGTCCCGAATATGAGAAGTTTCCGTTGCCCTCAAGGCGATCGAGATCAAGACTTGTTGGCGTTTTGATTTAGATTGCATGGAAGTTATCTCTAATATTTGAAAGCGAATCAAAACACAAAGGCAAAGATCCTTCACTTACATCAAAACTTTCTGCACTTCTCCCTTGTTGCCGCCATTATCACGTCCAGGTTGATGTTGTACTAGAAGCTGCTTTACAGTGAACTTCCTCCTCACACAAGCTATTGTTGATTTATGCTGCGAATTAGATTCTTTTTGAAACATAATCATCATCATCTTGATCAAGCGAGGCAATTCATCATCAAACATACGCATCATATCAACTGACTCTCTCTTCTTCCTGATCTACCTATAAAGCGATCACTGACAGCCGGGATCGGGAAACAAAATGTTTTGGATCAAACCAACTTTCTTGAATGTCATTTTCATGCGGTCATTTTCCGCACCATCTCTTCTATTGTGTTCACAGATCAGATTTTCTATACGAAAGTATCATTTGCTACGAAACATTCTTCTTTTCTTCTTCTTCAGCCTTGCCCTCGAGATCGGCAAATGAGCCTCTACATTCAACGCAGCATTACTGCATCTCGTGAAGTGTTGCAATATTCTTTTCTCTCAATTTGGAAACTCCATTTCCGGATCAAAGGCACCGGGTGGTGCAGAGAGGTAGATCTAGGAGAAGGTCTTATATCCAAGTGGCATCAGACAATAAACTTGGTTAAATCTAGCAATTGTTGTCTGTCTCACAAAGCATTCTTTTCAATGGTTATACTCCTCATAATCAACAAAAAGTTAAATAAGATCATCCACACATCAAGAGAAAACTTTGACAAAGCGCAGAAAATCGTGATGCTCGCATCGAGGCGGAGACTTTGAACCAACTCTTCACTTGGCCTTTCAAAGAAAGAGCAAAAAGCCTAATACTAACATCTTCATCATCCAACTTCAAAAAGATCTAGAAAAAGTCTCAACATTACGCACATGTTGCTCAGTGATTGACATTGTTACATTACCATCAAATCTCGGTAGATATAAGTCATAATTATGAGAAAAGCATGAAGAAAAGAAGGTAAAACAAGAGGCTTGTACCGATGCGGAATTTTACAAGGTGTGAGAACTGTCTGAAATTTGTGGGATTAGTTTTGTACTACGCTCATCACTGTGAGAGTCATCATAAGATGTGGGAAAAGTAAGGAGACCGGATCAAAGGAAACTCAACATTTACACTTTTTGAATGGGTCGAGTGAAGATTTTGATGACCTTTCTCATACAACAAACTTTGAAAGCTTTCGGGATAGAAAAGCTTCAAAAACCGGCAAAGAAGTAATTTACGAGAAACGGATTAGATCTGAATACCATTCCCTTTAGATAAGACTTCGTGTAGATCCTTCCATTTTCTCGAGAGAAAGAATCGGTCCTCAGGACTTTTGAATTGGAGTCACCGGGTGAATGATTTCAGCCTTCTTATGTACGATGGTGTCCCCATCAACCATCGAGATCGAACTTGATACACGTACTAGAAAGCGATTTATAAGTTAAGTGCCTACGATTTACAAGTTATACCGAGAGATCGTGAACCGACGTTTATCTACTTCGATGCATAGCAGCGTTTCGAAGGCTACAGCGTGACTTGAACTCCGTCTATAACAAACAAACGTTTGAGTTTCTCCCCGGTATAGTCGCCACTATGTTAGCACTCCGTCTACCTCGGACTGAAATGAGTAAACTCAAGGCTCGCCAGACCACGCTCGGCCTCGTAGCTAGCCCTACGAGAGACGGAAAGGGAGCTCTCTCCGTAATCTGAGAAAATAAGCAATAGGATGCGAGATGACTTACAATAAATGGTTAGGCTAGTAAAGAGATAGGTATGTTTGATTTTTGATTTTTTGGGTTTTGTTGGAGAAATGGGAAAACGATTTTGGGTCAGGGGATAAGGTCCAGGACCTTTGCGGAGTTCAAAATTTGGGCGAGGTAGGTGATGATCTTGATGCTTTAAATTGGATATGGATAGATTAGACCGACGAGGAGGTGAAGGGGCAAGGAAGAACTTGGATCCCTCTCCAAGCAGTGAAAACATATAGAACTAAGCGCGAGATTCAAGGCTAGCCAGCATGCATGATGGATTTAACCTTATTCACTCACATTAGCCAGTTGGAAGCATAATGAAAGGATGGCATACATTAAACATGAAGAAACTTACGGGAAACAAAGAAGAAACACCATCAAGAAAAGAACACCACAAGGATCCCAACAAGTGCCGCAAAACCCACGATCTTTCCTTAGCCAAAATATGAGAAGTATGTCTGATGATATAAAAGTATCCCAGAGTCCAACCTCTCAACCTACGAAAAGGATTGAGAAATTACAATATATAGAGCACTCTCAACACCTTTCCCTCTGGGGGTCCAATTCCCTCTTCGGGGATCCATTTCAGCCAATTCTAATCATAGAACCACAATCTAGGCGACTAACCACTTGCCTCTAAAGTGAAGCGGTATTACATGATTTTTTACTCATTTGAGGTGAATCTTCTAGAAGATAAAAACAAGCCAAAGTTACATATCAAACATGAATTTACATCATAAAAACCCAAGAATTCTATCCATAAGCAAAGAAACTGGTCCATAATAGGCGAAATAGGGCGGCGGTGAAAACTACGAGAAAAATCTCTGGGTGGGTCGCTCCTGAACTGCGTGGATGCTCATATTCCAGGCTGATTTTGGGGGTAGCTCCGACATCAAATTGAGCTCATGATGACTCGTTTGGAAAGCCTGGATGTCTACTTTTTCCAACCAAGTCAGAATTTCTGAATTTGGAGTTGATTTGACCCTCAAAAACTCATTCGCCCAGGGTACTTCCTGGTGCAAAGGTGTGACAAGGTGGTTTTCATGGTGTTTGAGGTTGTTTGACCATCAGATTTGTTGAAATGCTAAGTTGACTTCAAGAGGATGCATAATTAACCATGACAAATCCAAAAATGTAAAAATCTCCTCCAGCAAGTGTCTCAAAAATGCGAGCGCATGGTATGTGACACGTAAATGAAAACCTGTTTTCAGGCCAAAAATTTGAAAATGACAAAATTTTCTCCGAATTTGCCCAAATTCGGAATGGGAATCCTCATCTTTTATTCTGCTCAGTCAATGAAGCCTGTCGGCCAAAATCCAGGAGTGGATCGGGCCTTTTACGCATTTAGTGCTCTCCACGGGTAAATGGGTTCACCGTGATGAAAACAACTTTGTCTCGGTTGTATGATGTGTTGTTGTCGGTCATGATGTAATGTTGTATTCCTTGTTGAAAATGAAAAAATGGGACCTTGGTGTCTTTGTCTCCATCATTATCCTGTCGAATGTACTGTGACTGATGAAAGCGAGACCCCTTCCGCCATGTGGAGATAGTACTCGCGTTCTTGATGAGGTCGAGACCCTTCCACCAGGGTGAGAGGTGGTACTCGTCGTGATGTTGAAACAAAGCTACGGCTTCTCTGATATGTTACCACTGCGGGTACCTTTGCTATGCTCCATCTCACAAAATACGAAACATGACAAATATTAGAAACAATCCATAGCTAATGGACATGCACACTGGCAAGACGAAAAGTAGGCTCCTCTGCACGATGATCACCACTTCTATTTTCTGCGGGAACCGTGGCACATTACCTTAAACCACCCGAATCACTTGCTGACTAGTCTCTGTGTGCGACTCTTGTCTGACATATCTACGATCAAGTTTTGGCAATGTGTACAAATGTGGAATGCGAAGTAAGCTTAAAAATTAGGATGTATGTTTAACACTCAGCCAATATTATCGTCAAAGCACTATCAAGGAATCAAATTATGGATTAAATCTCAGCACAAAAAGGACTGAAAAAGGCAGCATCTGTTTTGAATGCAAATGAAATTTTGACAAATAGAGCGAGACAACCTTCAAAAGTTTGAACACATCTAGTCAAAGGATAGCATGGCATTAATAGTAATATGTTTGTCTATGAGTAATGACCATAAAGGTTTCAATGGGCCATTTGAAACAAAGACATGAGCATATTTTTACATTGGACAATGTGACTCATTACAAACATGGGCAATGTGACTCAAAGGGGTTTAAACATGGTATAACAATAGCAATGGTTAGGTGGTATATTAATGGGTATGAGAGCAAATTGATTTGATGTTATACTGGAAGAGTGGCCCATATCCTTTACCATAAGATAGCAAACACATTCTTTCCACCATTCATTTTCATTCAAACCACAGAAAACAATAATGCTATGTTTGTGGGGTTTAAATCCTCCGTTTGAACATTTGACCTATTAGTACCACAAGAAGTACGTTCAAAAACATCAAACAATTGATAGAAACTTGTTTGAAGGCAAGTTGAGTCGATTCCAAGCAAAATTAGGCGCTCAAACTAAATTTAGAAATACATGTGCAACGTGGGTCGCTGCTCCTGGTGGGTCACTGAGCCCAGGTGGGTCCGCGCACCTTGCAAACTTGCTGAACTGACTAACGTGGGTCGCTGCACCCCGGGTGGGTCGCTCGGCCTCTGCGTGGATCGCTCACCCTCTTGCCACATAGTGCATTTTGCGAAAGCTTTTGGAGGCCTTCCGGGTGTCCAAGTCGGAGCGTGTGATAACTCGTTTGGAAAGCTGTTGGAGTCTACTTTCCAACACAAGTGGAATGAGCAATTTGGATTTCATTTACCCTGTCAAAAATCAAATCTCCCAACACTAGTCAAAATGATCAGAATGAGGCTGCCTCAAGGCGGTACGCATTGCAGTCAGCTTTTGAAGGTCTTCCTCAACTCCAAATTGAGCTCATGATAGCTCATTGGAAAGGTCTTTCTGTTTAGTTATCATTTGACTCATCATGCAAGTCATTTAGCCAAACATGCTAGGAGAAAACTTGATTTTCCAAGGTCACTTGAGAGGTGCATTCAATTCTCACGAGACAACGGTATTTTTGAAATTTCTTCAAAACCATGATACCTGTGTAAAAAGTGAAAGAGGTTTTTCTTCCTTGGAGATGTTTTTGGACAAAAAACCTCTCAGTTTCCCAAATTTCATCTTTGATTGCTCTGAAACATCTTTTTGAGTGAAGCAGAGTCCGATGTGTGAAACAAGGAATTTTGTCGAGGCGGGGAAAGCGAAAGCAGAAGGGGGTAAGGGGCTTCTAAATTCTTGGGGAAATTTTGGGGGCGGAGGGGATGTTAGGAGCAGGGGAAAGTGGAATCACAGAGATTGAGTGAGGGGAAGGGGGTCCAAAAGGGAAATCGAAACACGAGGAGCTAATAGAAAATTGCCAAGTTTTGGCTAGAAATAGGGTTTGTGCAAAAATGAGGAATTTGGGGGATCTCAGTGATGGGAAGTGTCTGGCAGGAGTGAATTAAGTATAGGGAAGGTGTGTCTGTGATCATGGGATACTGCAGTTTTAAACTGATTTGACCATAAAGAGAAATTACCTCCAAAACCCTAGGAGAGGGAAATGGACCTTTCTAGGCACAAGTATTTGAAGCATGAGAACGAGATGTAAAAGATGAATTTTGGAACTGACATGATAGTGGCAACCCCCTGAATGATGATACACTCATACGAATGGTGACATGGAGTGACATTTGGACAACTTTGGAAGAAGTAAAGCAAACCCTAGACCTAATGCTAGTGACCAAATTTTGCTTGAAGACTCATTGAAATGACAAAAATTTGACCATGCCGACCACCCAAAATGACTTTGAAAGAGCATGTTTGATCCCTTGGAGGAAGGCTGCAAAGGCTGACTCCTAACGGGTTCATGTTAGGATTTTCTCATATCACTTGGCCCTTGAGTCGAGTCACCCCGAGGAGAAGCGAGAAAAATTCTTTTGTTCGAGATCTCAACGAAGATTTACGGAATTGAAAAATCGCCTCTATTACGCACGATTACTCACATTACCGGACTTGCAACGGCCAATTTGAGATCAAGATAGATGACTCTGACTATGCTATTGGGGCAGTTCTGCCTCATTGAGACATCCAGTAGCATATCACGGTGAGACATTGGCAAACTAGGATTCGCAAGTATCCCATATGACAAATAGGGGTATTCATTGTGAAATCTTATCGACAATGGAGCATTACATTTTGGAAGAAATGATCATCCACACGGAACCAGCCACAGAGGTTCATAGGTGATTACAAGGAAGTTGAGAATGATTGCCATCGATGGTCCACATATACTGCAACAATTTCATTTGAACATCAGTACAAGAAGAGGTAGCACCATTAATGTTGCACCTTTGTCTCAGTGATCCATGATCGTGGTGCTCCGTATTCTCAACTCTTGTGGGCACGAGACTTTTGATTGGCCGCTTCTCTACAAGAGCGATCCAGAATTTAGCCACACATACAAGGCACTCTTGGGGGGTACGGAAGTTCCAAATTTTCACCTCCAAGATGCACTTTTATGTACCTGGGACACCTTTGTGTTCCTTCAAGCGAGCGTGTGAAGATGATATGGGAAGCACACTACGGTCGAGTCGCTGGGCATTTCAGGGTCGAGAAAACAGTGGTAGTACTACAGAAGTATTTCTATTAGCCGAACCTTAGACAATATGTCGGGAAGTACATTAGATCCTACACTGCTTGCACCATTTCCAAACCGACCATCAAGCCAGAATACCTGCTGCTCCTGCCTACCCTAGTGGGCAGCAGAATCCCATCTCCATGGATTACATGTCGGAGCACATCTGCTGACATGGAAATGACTATGTTTTGCAGTGGTCATAAACAAATTCTCGAAGATGGCCATTATGGGGTACCTTGAAGAAGAATATCCCATGACAAGAAGCTTCCTCTAAATCTTCTTTGAGCAGGTGTGGGTGCACTTTGGGATCCCACAGTCTATCATATCAGATCGGGATAGCAGGTTCCTCAGCAAATTTTGGTCTAGCCTCTGTTCAATGCTGGACACCAAGCTCACCAAGTCCACAGCTTTCCATCCCTAAAAAAATGACCAAACAGAGGTCGTCAAAAGAATGATTTTACACATTTTTCACATGTACAATTCCAAGCATCCATGCACATGGGACGAGAGCCTTCTCTATGTACAACACAGTTATAACCAGGCTCTCCACAGCTCAATCGGCCATATCTCCTTTCAGGTGGGCTTGGGATTCTAGCCACTATGTCTCATTGACGTAGCCATGCCATTTGCGGCTACTCAGGCCGATTTGGCTCATGTCCAGTCGGAAGTTGACAAAGCAAATAGCTTCATCGAGTGCATTCAACACATCCGCCAACAGGTTCATGACATATTGGACAGAGCTAATGCTAAGTACAAGCAACGCCATGATCAACATTGGGTACCACACAACTTCCAGGTGGGCGACAAAGTGTGGCTACATTTGCAGAAGAAGCGCCTCACTGGGGGCCCCACATAGCTTCGCCCGGCTCCAATGCAGACCATACACCATCACCGAGGGTTTGTAGGGAACAATGCCTTGAGCTCGGTATTCCACCGTTCCTTAGTACCACCGGTATTCAATGTGGACCACCTTTGTCCTTCGCCCACCTCTCTTTGAACCGTCTAACATTGCAAAACAACTCCACAGAAACAGAGTTAAACCAGTTGCAGGGAACAGGCCACTACCAATTGTATCATGGACATACGAATCTGAGAACACTGTATGAAGGTCAAGTATCGGAGTTGTCAGCGACCTCTGCACCAAGGAAAGTGGTTCACCGGGGACCAAGTTCAGCAGAAATTTCCTCATCTCATGGAGGAACTTAACGCAATGGGGACCATTGCTTCCTAAGGGGGGAGGAATGATCCAGGTGGATATTGGTGGTCACCCACCTATTCCACTTGGGGCCCCACCATTTTCTCTTTCAATTTTTCAGTTTCGGCACAACTTACTATTTTTAGCAGTTTTTCGGGTCCTGAACTTCCGGAGCCGTTTTGAGGCCCTAAACGATGTTTTTTGGGAAAACCGGGAGCAACATTGGTCTATAGCTCACTCAAAATTTGTAGTACTCGGATAGATATTTCTAACGAGGTATGGTTCGTGTCAAACAGATATCGTATGCCAAAGTTACGTCCCTGGGAAATTGAAACACCAATTTACCCAAACGGGGCCCATAGTTTTGGTGCTTCATCTCCTAGGGTTAGGGTTTTGGATGTTTGGGGTTTTCCATTGTTTCTAAATAATAAATAGGCCTTCGAACCTCATTTTAACTCAATTCAGAGGCCTGTAGCCGCCACATCTCTTCTCAGAGATAGCTACCAACGCCCTAGCTAGTTTATTTCCATTCTGTCTATAAGCAAATTTTAGTTCTTTGATATTAATGAAATGAAGTGATTTTTCCGCTGCATCTTTGTATTTATGGTTATATGTTTATTCTGTTGCATTCCTGCATAAATCCAGATCAGTTTCTCTTGTGTCATTTATTACATCCAAGGAAAATATTTAAGATAATTACAACTGGCCTTATTTTCCAGTTGAGGTTCTGTTGACAGTGTTGGAAATCTATCAACCAAGGGGGTCTCCCTGATGTGCAGTCCCAATTAGACCTCACATTGTTTGGATTTGGAGCCCCGTCTCGAGTTTCGACCCGGCTACCATATATTGTTGTAGATTTTCCTTGGCTACAAATTTCAGCAAAAGAGAGTAATACACATGTATCTTTGGATCAGCGAGTATTCCTTGGGAAATTTTCAGCTGCAGAAAGTTTTAAGGTACTTATACCGAAAGGGGAGAGAAAATTGGGCCCTTTAAAGAAAAGTAATATTACTAATCCAAAAAAGGCACACAAGCACATACATAAGAATGAATCATTTGTCAACCAATGAAATATTTCACAAGGAAGCAACGATTTTTAAAGCAAATGCAACACACTTTTAACAAGATAAGTACCAAAGCCACTGAAATAGTTCAATTTCCTTAGTACATATGAGAAAAAACATACATCGCAAACATTCAAAGAAAATTCCTACAATATTCACGACATATGCATGAAAATGTGTCAACTCAATGAGCTTCTGAATTAAGTAAAATTTCCAAGATACATCAAGACTGCGAACACCACTAGCCCCAATAATGGAGCAATAGAGTAGTTACTTTCTCCTATAAAACAACTATCTTCCTCTCTAATTCCTGGTAGGTGGGGCCAAGGTGAAAATTTCTTATACATGAGTAATGAGGGTGTATATATAACAAATGTGGTGATCATTCACATCCTTTGTGACCCTTGGACTACCCTCATCACTGTTTGACTTCTCAATGACCGTTCAACTTCCAACATGACTTTTCATATTACATGGATGACTCTTGGACTTCCACTTTACAGTACATTTCTTCCGTATTGAATTTACATAATCCACAAATGACGTGGCAAATAATGACTTGTGACAGGACCTAACATGACACTAATGACATGGACTGCATGATGATGTGGCAGTGTCAAGTTGTCCTTCTTGCTACTTCTTTCTTTCAGTCTTCAATAAGATATGTATCCAATACTTCATATTCATGAGAGATATGCTTTTTTATTCATATCCAACCTCCAAAGGGTTGCGAATCGGAAGGAGTCTTCATGTGGTCCTGATCTTTGTTCTTCTGTTGTAATACAGTGTTCCTTCATCTTATTTCCTGATGATCATCTTATTTTCTCAAATCCTTAGGTGTCGTCTAGCATGGTCTCCTTATCCATCTCATTCATCATCATGATGTCATGACATAATAGAATACATGTGACTGCAATCCACTCATGACAAGACGACATCAGTTTGATACATATCTAGCCTACGATGCTTCATTAAATCACTAGGTAGGGATGGAACTGGATGGGATGGATGAAATCAACATACTCATTGAGTGACTGACTCAGGAATTGTGCGGTTCCAAAGGCTAAGGTCTAGGACTATGGCTTGATATTGCGCAATGTGCAGTTTATGATGGCCAAGGTTAATGGGTTACGCAGTTAAGGGACTAAATGACTCAAGTTGGAGGCTTGATCCTTGAGACTGCACAATTCGTAGTTCTAGAGGCCTGGGCAGAGGAACTACGTAGTTGAGGGACTTAATGGCTCAAGCTGAAGACTTGAGGCTTGATACTACATAGTGCAAAGTTCTGAGGGCCTGGGATAAGTGATTATGCAGTTGGAGGACTGGGGCTTGAAGTTGCTCAATTCACAATTCAGACATGAGAACAGGTTGGTAGATTGTGCAGTTGAGGGGCTCAAGGGCTCAAGGTTGAGTCTTGAGGATTGAAGTTACCCAATTTGTAGTTCTGGAGGGAGAACAGTCTCAAGGATTAATAAATTCTGCGAGTCAAGGTGTTAAGATGGAAGATTGAGGCATGATATTGCGCAGTGCGTAGTTGAGGTTGACTGGGAGACAGAAACTGCGCAGTTCTAGATCTCAAGGGTTAAGGTTGGGAATTTTGATTGTGAAATGCACAGTTCCAAGAGGCAAGGTCGGGGCTTGAGGGTTAATACTACGCAATGCGCAGTTCAGGAAGGTTGAGTGAGGTCAGTAGCCCGGGAGTGAAATTTTTCAAATGGGGCTAAGTGTGGAATCATTGAGACCAAAGTAAACAAGGAAAAAACTTGAGCATGATCACACACTTAGAACATTTGAATACACAACATTGATCACCCAAAATACATGAACAACATACTTCCCTCAATGTGACGACATTACGATGGCTTTCCCCAAGTGCGACATTAAAGGTACACTTTGTGATGACAGTGACAACACTTGCGCGAGAGTGCATAAAAATTTGGGAATGAGTGTAAAACATATCTACATGACTGGACGGACTCATCAACACCAAATTTACCTTTTGAAACAAACCAAAACTCCACTTTACACGTCGTAAGTGGCACTTCCCATGGAAAAAGACTACATTTTCTATATGAAGAGAAAAATGCAAACGACACTTGCAATATGCGAACGACGGTGAAAGTGACGCTTTCCAAAGTGAATTTAACATGAAAAAGACACTAATTAAAATGAAAGCAAGCAAAAGTGGAAGTCGAAAACATGAAAGTGTACTCGTGAAAGAAAAGATGCGCAAAGGTGACAGTTTGGAAAACTCACCAAAATAGAAGTACAAACGCAGCCAAAAGTGAGAAATTGTCAATGAAAACGCGCACTGACTGTCGACATGAATTGAACATTGCATAGGCACTGTTTTGGTGGAATTTTCTAGGCCTGTTCAAGCTTTCGTGAAGGAATGCGCTCATGAATTCATTATGATTTGAGCATGTGAGCAAGTGACTGACACTTTTAATCCAAGAAGCGAGCCTAAAATCATGAACTGACCAAGAAGTGACTATGGAACGACTGCTCACGAGATCCATATTAAGCTTCGAAATTCGAGTGTAGGAAAAAATTTTGAGGGTGTTTGTCGCAGTGACAACAGGTTCCTATTCCAAATGGTATGAGGTCTAATCAGAATTTCATATCAGGGAGACCTTCTCATTGTTGGCGGCATCCAACACCATCAACATATCTTTATTTAAATCTTATAATTCCTTATTAATATAGTTGTTTTACTTCAAGAAACTATACCAGAATCATTTCATGGAATCAAAGTTTGAATTCCTATATTACCGATATAATTACTTTATTGCTCACATTGAGTTTGGTATATCAAGTTTAATCATATTTACTACTTATTCAAAATTTTCCTTTCAATGTAGCGTCCAAGGAATCTATCTAATAAAAAAAAAAATCCTTAACACATTGAATTTATACACATTCCTACATTTCAATGCATAGACTAACTTTATATTAAAATTATCATAGGAATCATTTTTAACTTTTATCCAAATTATCCAAGAAATCTATCTAATAAAAAAAAAAAATCCTTAGCACATTGAATTTATACGCATTCCTACATTTCAATGCATAGACTAACTTTATATTAAAATTATCATAGGAATCATTTTTAACTTTTATATATATATATATATATATATATATATATATATATAGATATATCGATCTCATTGGGTATGTTAAATGCTGATTATAGTGTGTTGCATCCACTTATATTAAGACTCATATCATAACTACATTTCCAATGTGGTATTTAATCCGAACTTTATATGATAGTTTCAATATAGTTTATAAAATATTTATGAGTTCTGTACTCCTGTTGAGCTCGCTTAAGAATTTAAGGTCAGGGGTAATTTTTACACTGTGACACTATTTCAATTACATTCGAGATTGTTTTGTGCTTAAATTCGTTAGGGTTTTAACTTTTGGTACACATTTTTTTTTGTTGATTGTGCTTATTAGGATTTTCCGTTTCCTTTATAGTGTTTATTAGCTGAGAGTTTGTTCCAGAGCTTCAAGTGATAGCCTTGAAGGTTTTTACAGGGTTTGTTTTTTTTATAATAAGCTTTTTCTTTAGCCTTCGACTAAACAATGCTTCTCAAGTAATCATTTGAAATAAAATTTAAACTATATCTTACTTCCTTCCGGATTCTTTATGTATAGAGTTTAATTTTCTTTTTATATTTATGGTTTGAATTCGTTTGCAACCCTTTTAAAGGTGCATTCTCACTGGAACGATTTTTTGAAGTCTCAAGGTTTTGCATCCTTACATTTTATTTCATCGACTTCTTCAAATTTTCCAGGAAAACATGTAAAAATTCTCTCACATACTTACATGGAATCCTCTTGTCTTGAATCACAGACTTTCTCTGTTAATTAGTTGTTTCACATCACTTTCTTTGAATGATCAGTTCTTATTTTGGGTTAGAAATTATTGTTCGAATTAATAGAATAAACATAACATTAACACAAACCTCCTTCGTTCTGCTATTATATTAAAATTTTATAATAAAAAAAAAGAGTTTCTTTCCTAACCCTACGAGTATTACAATTACAATCTCCTACGGGCCTCAAACTTATTACATGAACCTATTGTGCTCTGTTAGCATACATGGGTGTATTACATGCGAATTTTGCTTCACAAACCCTATTTGGGTAAAATGGCAGGGTTTTTACTTCTCTCAATCATGCTCTTTGTATAATTAGTCGTGTAATGGAGATGCACCTTTATTAATTTGTGACAGTGTGAGTTATATAAAATAAATGTTATTATTTTTGTTTTGTATAAATTTTTTTTTTAAGAATCAATTCGTATTAATTTTGGTGTAAAATAGGATGGTGGAACAGGTTTAAAGAAGTTTGGGAAAAACGGGTGTGTACATTTTGCACGTCTGGAGCAGTGGAATTGGAAAAACATTTCATTTTGAAATGTGATGCGTTCAAAGACATCAGAGAAAGTTATGGGAATATGCTAGCATTAGTTTCTTGACATTGTATTTTTAGCGATGAGATTGTTAGAAGATTGGTCCAGCTCATTATTAATTTGAATAAGAAAAACACTGAAATACAAAAAATGAAAAACTAGAAACTCATAATCTTATAGACTATTTTTAATCTCGTAGACTTTAAAATCTCATTTCATTTGTCATTGGAGCTATTTCCTATTGGAGCTATTTCCTATTTGTATTGGATGCATTTTTTTATTTTCCTTTAATGTTTTCAATTGGTGTTTACTTCTCCGGCTCAAATGACTTGAATCTCTTACCGAATGCTATTGTACCTTTAATATGTCCCTGACTTTGCTACCAGATTTTTGTCTTATTTGTTTTTTAAATTCTTATGAGTATATCTATGGTCATACACTTCCAAAGAAATACCTGGGCTCTTGCATGTAGTTGTGTTTAATATTTAACATTTTCTATGAATCTAAATTATATTAGAGTTAATAATTTTAACCTAACTATTGTTTAATACTTTTTCTTTTACATAACTTTATCCATGTTTTATTTGAATAAAAGAGAGTATTGTGTCCTCATTTACTCTCTAGTTTATACTTAGTCAAACTTTCACTTGATAATTGCTTTATGTTTTTTTTAACTTTAATTAAGACTATCTTTAACCGCTAATATTAAGAAATAATTTCAAAAAAAATTAACTATAATAATATACAAATTTTATTTTATTTTATTAAATATATCTAGTACAAATATTTATTTTAAATATTAGGAAGTGAAATTTTAGCCTAAAATTGCCTATGAATTTTTTATGCAATTTCCATTTCATAATGTATAAACTAATCAAAATCCTTTAAATTTAAAAAGAGGCATGTGTAAATATTTTGGAGGGAAAATAAGAAAAACTATTTTTTAAATTGTATTTTTGGTTTATCTCTTTATAGGTTTACTCAAATTTCACGTGTAGACACTCGTTGGATGTGGAATTAAATTCAACGTCCAACGAGAAGTCATTATGCATACTTTTGAGAAGACCCAAATTGATAAAAATTTAAGATACATTTAAAAAACGTGTTGAACAAGTTTTTTTTATGTATCTTCATTTTTTATCAATGTGGGTCTTCTCAAAAACATGCATAATGGGTACTTGTTGGATGAGGAATTTAATTATGCATCCAACGAGCGGATACAAATGAAATTTAAATAAACCTATAAGAGGAGCCAAAAAAAAAAAAAAAAAAAACTTCTTATTTTCCCTATAAAATTCATAACTCTTATTTTATTGTTTTAACTATTATTTTATTATTTTTCCTTAGGAAGCCACTTATAGGCTGAAATTTCCTCAAATAGTAATCTATATTTTAAAAACTAAATTTCCGCTTTTTACCATGTTTCATATAAAATTATACCTACTTGAAATAGTTTTTCCTTTTCGCATCAATGCAATTGTTATGTATCATGGGTATATGAATTCAAATGTTATGCAATTATTTCATTTTTATGTTTAGAAAATTTGAACAGAATCTCTATTGTTGTTTTCTCTTACAGTCATACCACGTACGTGTATGGGTTTTATTATGCAAATCTCATATATATATATATATATATATATATATATATATATATATATATATAATTTACTACTTTAACAAACAAAAAAATTCATTTCCACAGAGAATTACTCTGTACATGACTGGTATTTGTCCCAACCTATATAATCTTTTATATCGCACAACTAATATATATATATATTACCACACCAACTCAATTTACTCTTTCAAAAGTAAAACATTACATTCATTTAATAATCCCATGTGTTTGATAAAAAAATATCTATTTAAGAATCTAATTTGCTGCATTATAGACTCTACATAATCATGAACAAAAAATTTACTTGGTTTTTCTTTTTTGAAAAACACAGTAGGCAATAAATATCAACTTGAATTTGGTTGTCTAAAAATTTATTATTGGAATACTTGGCTCCTCCCAACCATGATACTTCCTCGAGAATTTATCCCCCTAAGCACAGGTCTATAAATACCCTATGCTTGTCCTCTTAATTTTTTGTTCATCTAGTCTCCTTCAAGACAGTGTGAGTCCCTCCAGCAAGAAGACCGAAAGACAAATAAAATTTCATTACCCAAACACCAAAAATAATCCACTAGTGGGTTTTGAGCAAAGCTTTCTCATGTCAGGGGATTTGCCACTTCCCCTAGCATGAAGAGGCAACTTAGGGAGGGAGTATAGCATTGGAAGTAGAGTTTAACTATTTCTCCATCTTTAGGCATTTGTTCCGTAGCAACACAACGAGTTTCAATTTGGAGTTTAATATTAGATTTGTACAAGGTTTTAATAAAATCTTTGTGTATTTGACCACATTAATGGAATGCATTATTACAACGCTACATGTTACAATAGTGTAGACAAGTTCCACTTTATTTTTATGAACGTCGATAAATATTGCCTACTAGCATTTATGTTATGTCGATCGATTCTAATGAAATCATTAAAGTACAGTCTCCCACCTAATATGATTTTAAGTTGTATTATGGTGGAAATACGCATTGTATGACCACTCACAATTGTGGATGGTGCACCTACGGCCAACCGATGAACTATGTAGTGGAATTAAAAAGCCCCTGCAATGGATTTAACAACAATGACGGACGAAAACACCTTACTATGGAAGTAATTGTGCAAAAGAGGGGTATGTGCAAGAGAACCTTTACTCAGAACAAAACCCTGCCTTCATACACCTATTGTTCCTCACAACTATTTCCACAATTGGATAATATTTTACCCATCCTGCATTTTTTTCAAGGCCAGATATTTTTTTAGCCTCCTTACCCCTCCCACTCCCGCGCTTACGTAACGGACCTAGCACCCCATCAGTTCTGGAATCATTTGGCAGAGCAATAGTAGTGTCAATCATAACAGTGTCAGTGTCAAAGAACTCACCGACAAAATGACCACTCAAAAAATTACCCTTTTATTCATTTTAAAATGACTTTTCAAGCAATGAAAAAGAGTGTAATAGCCTCGGGTTAAAATTTCATGTAATAAAGTTAATAAAGGAAAAATAAGACCACGGGAAAATGATACTTATTCCAAGTTGAATGTTGGGAAAAATATCCTAGTGGGCATCACGTGTTACATTTTATCTCTAAGGAGAAATTTGCAAAGGCAATGGTTAAGGCTTTGGAAA
Organism: Pinus albicaulis; assembly: GCA_034641835.2. Taxonomy (NCBI): domain Eukaryota; kingdom Viridiplantae; phylum Streptophyta; class Pinopsida; order Pinales; family Pinaceae; genus Pinus; species Pinus albicaulis. The sequence continues at coordinate 667,896,314 of CM076580.1, read as the reverse complement.
GGCAAAAGAGTATTTTTGGCAATTTATTTATGAAAATAAATGAAATTAGGAGAAAAGGAAGGTGAAAGGTCACAGGTTGCATGTGAGGAGGAAAATGAAGGAAAATAATGGAAAATTGAAGAAATTAAAAGCCTCATTAATAAAAATAACCTAGAGCATCAGTTGGGAAGCCTTTTTTAGTTTAGTTTTAGAATTAGGCTCAGAAAGGAGAAGAGCACCAAGAGGAGAAAAAAATCAAGCAAGCAAAGAAGGGACAAGGAAAGAAAATCAAAGAAAATGAAAGGAAAGCAAGGATAAAACAAGGAAAATTTGGATCAAGCAGCTTCAACGGGAATACTTGCAGGTAATAGATTGCATGTGTGATTTCCTAGTTGGTTTTAACATGCATGGTATGTGCATGTTGGTATTTGGTTCTCTTGTTGTCATTGGCATGGGTTTTTCCGGGTTGGAAAATGGATTTTATCCTAGCCTTGCCATTTCTAGATAGCCATGGTGTGATGGGGTTGATTCTCATTTTAAGCTTTGGATTGTTGAAATATTTTGGATTTGGGTGAGGTGGTCTCAAAAAAATTCCCAAAGGCCTAGGAATCCCTTGACCAGTAATGGTGGGATGCACGGTAAAGCCTGAAGGTGGAGACAAGAAAATTCCTCAATGTATTGTAGAAGAAATTTTGAGACATCCAAGCATGGTTTGGTTTTGTGATCTCGACACTGGTTTAAGTGAGATCACAGTATGGAGAGGGTGGAGGTGGTTAAACCTCTAGATTCCATTGGTTGTCTTTGGATCGTTTATCCCTTGAGATCCCACATCCATGCTTGGTATATGGCACGGGGGTGATTGGCCGAAAGAAAGAATTGGTTCAGCCAATCTATGGTAAGGTGGAACTAGGAAGTCTTGAACCTGGTCAGTTTTTCCTATGTTTAATAAAATACAAGTTTCTCTTGCTTTGATGAGGAAATGTATTGGTTATTATGTGGATTTAACGGTTGTTCTCTTATTTTTATTTATCTGTTCATATGATGGTTATAAGCATGGTTTTATGATAGATATTAGTCATGGCTATTTTCATGTTTTTACTTGTAACTGAATTAATAATTAATGCATGACCTAATTAGTGTTATGGCAGTTATTGTGAGAAGGTAGTGAGCCTTCTTATTAAACCTCAGATAATTTTTCATTCCCTTATGTTCATACTTGCATTCATGACATGTAGGTTGCATATTTACCAAGTGTTTGACAAAATATCAGTCTCGGTTGGTGATGGTCAGGTCAAGTCCTAGTTTATTTTTTGGTTTACAAGCATTTTTTCTATGTTATTTAGCTTCTCTGTAAGTTTCATTGAGTTATGGGTAGAGACCTGAGTCTTGGACTTGAAAAAGTGGCACAGAATTCAGAGACGTTGGCATAGATCTAAGCAGAAAATTCCATAGTCGCATGGAGGCAGGCTTATGAGTGCGACTTGGAACCCATGGTCGCATGGAGGCCTTAGCAAGGGAGCAATTGGGACTCTAGGTTAGGGAAAAAGTGAGTTGTCTCAGGGGTTGGACACCTGGAGGGGTTAGGTTACTCCTGGAGGCCTTGTGGCACCTGAGGGAAGTCAATAAGGTCTTAAGTTGTCGGCTTTATTTCCTTAAGGTCACCTAGGAAGTTGAGTCTTATCATAGTGACCCTTAGCTCATGTTTACCCCGGGAGACTTGGTGAAAGTGTGTAAATATGGGAGGAGGTGTTACAGGGTGGTATAAAAGCGGGTCGCACTCTCTTTGGGTCATATATGCATGGTTCAACACTTGGACTGAATAGGTTGAATGCCTGCTGTTATACATGCATTTTCATGGTTAAAGATGTCATGCATGAGGTTATGGCATGAAGGATATGTCATTATGATGATATTGGTATGTTATGATGTTGATGTGTTTTCTGAGATAGATCAAGAGATGTGGATCGTTAGAGCGAGGTTGCAGCACAAGACTTCAGAGTAAGAGTATATTGTCATACAAGTTTGTATGTTGGGCATACAGGTATGTTGGTTAATGGTTGTTATAAGCATTAGGGTTACTTATATGCTTGTCATTATATTTTTGTTATGGTTATATGATGATAGATGCCACTTGATCAGTGCATGCGTCGGATAGCGATGTATGGTAGTAACTTGTTGTTATATGCATTGTGATCGTATACACGATGATTATGGTCATTGCATTTAAGATATTGATGTTATATGTATCATGTTAATATGTATGGGTCTATGCATATGGTTATAGTTATGACATTCATGTATGAGTCGATATATTTTTTATATGGTGTTGTATTAATCTAGACTAGATATGCATATGTGATTGTTATGTATGAATGACAATGGTTTATGAGTTTTGAACATGTTAGCTAGTTATTGTTATGGACATCATGACCTTACTTATGTTTGAGTCGATATGTTGTAAATTTATACTGTGCTAATCTAGATTGATTGTGCAGACAAGCTAGCCTCCCCTGCGATATATTAAGGTATGAGTTTACTTATGTTGTCTACTTGGTTCTTTAATGTTTGATTATGTCATATAATTGGTGTTTGAGTGTTTGGTGTCTATTATGTCGTCAATTTGTTCTTTGAATGCTTGATTATTTGCATGATATAATTTTGTATCTATAAGGTTGCTTGAAGGAATGATCTTGTTTTAAGATGATTGTACTCACACGTATGTGTTGAGAACAGTTGATATGTACTTGAGTGTAAGTGGGTACTACTAGTTGTAGTATTATAGCTAGTAACTATGAGTTGATTATGATATGTTTGTTAGTCTTGGTAAATTTTGATTTCAAATTAATAGATATGTTGTTTTGATTTTTGGAACATGTGGATGGCATGTGTGTACAAGGTAGCGTGATTGGAACAACAAGGTAAGATAATTGGTATAATGTTATATTTGTTTACACATTGGAAGTTATGTGTTTATGGTAGTATGATCCAGGGTATTGCATGGCAAAATAGATTTCCATGAAATATTGAAGAAGGCTCGGGTTGAGTTTTCCCCTGTAAGCATTGGAGACCCATGGGGATTGAGTCTTGGTGTTTGTGCTAGTCTTGTGATTTTGGTATTTTTTGATTTGTTGTGCTTGATTGCGTCTTTGTTCATGTCTAGTGTATGGCCATACCACTTTTTTTGTGGTGTCGTATTGTTATTTGTTTTCATGGGTTTCTTCTTGGTTGCTTTTGGTTCTTGCCTTTTATATTTTTAGGTTCTTTGGGATTGGCTGGGGAATATGAATGTTAGTGGAGTTGTGGAAGAGTTGAATGAAAGCTGAAGGCAAGAGTATCACAGTCGGTTAAGTTGGTTGTGTCCATTGGGGTAAATGGGTAGTGGCAGGACCGTCGTGAGAAAGGTAACAGGAAAGGTAAGGTAAATGGGCTTAAGGTAAGATATTCCTTGGCTATATTCAGAACTTTTGTTCTCAATGTTTTGCATGGTGTGCATGGATAAAGGGAATTCTCTTAACCTAGACCTTATGATATCTGGTAATTATGTTGTGATCATGATTATGTTGATGACTATATGTGTATACATGTATGTATCTGTGTCGTTGTCTAACAGGTTCATTAGAGATCGTGATTGTTTTATGCTAATGATTATATATATATATATATATATATATATATATATATATATATATATATCTTGTTGTCTGATAGGGTCGTCAAGGATCATTCTTGTGGAGGAGTGATTGTTTATGCAGGTGAATGGCATGGAGAGGTTCTTGGTTTATGAGGAATAAAGTGGGAAGAGTAGCCATGGCAGATTTATGAGGTCGGTATCATGTGGATATGAATTGATATCATATTTCTGTACTACACCTATGTTTACGTTATGGATTGGTAATGTTGAAGGATACATCAGCGAAATGAAAGTAGTGTGATTTGTGGCATGTGAGACAAGCATAGGCAAGACACTAGAAGCAAGGTTGTCTCGTAGAGACAGTGTGGTCTTAAGATGTGCAGTGTCAGTGTTGTATACATGTAGCATATGTATTATTATGTACATATGATGTTGTGTGCATGTTGTTTATATGATGTTGTGTGCATGTTGCATATATAGTGTTGTGTGCATGACTGCATATGGAGTGTTGGGTACCGAGGGTGCTAAGTACATGTTATATATGCAGTGCTATGTATATATGGTGTTATGTACATGTTGTGAATGGTGTTATGTAAATTTGGTGCAGTGTACAAGTTTTATATGTGAATCTATGTGTTGGCTTGAGGAGGTGTAGACCCAGGTTCGAAGTAATTACGCCACCAACAAAACCCTCTATTACCGACCCTTTCGGCAACGATCTGTTGCACAGACCGCAGTCTCACCCGAGGAAATATTGGGGGATGCTAGAACCAAGTTTATCCATCCAGAAGGATATTAGGACATGGAATTACTATTATACTTCTTCCTTATGCTTTCCTGAACTGTGAAAATGCAATTATCTACTCTTACAGTTTGTTCCCTAGTCATCTATTAATAATATTATGCATTGTGCTTCTATTAGTTTTATGCACTAATCAACCCAATACAGCAGCTATAATAGCATGAAAGACTTCGGTATGCATAAAAAATCATACAATACTTCACAATACGTAAAACAACTTTAAGATAAATACTAAACATATTGCGCCAATACACTGAAATACTTTAGAATGTTCCTTCTCTTTATTGATAATGTGTCTTTTCAGTACATTCCTTCTCTGACCCGTGCACACAGCTGCGGATGGTTTGTGCACACCGCTGCAAACCAAGGCCTTCGCGCACACAGCTGCGGATCTTTTTCTTAAGACCCAAAATAGACTAAAACACAGATAACTCTCAGTTCGTGTTCATACAATGATGGATCTATATCTCTTGACTCAACATGACTTCGCTTTATATAGCTTTTAAATCTTACAATATCATGGTCCACAAACCATGAGTGGAGCTCAAAAAATTCAAAACTAACCCAATCCCTTTACAAAAAGAGGGGCTTTGACCCACCCCAAAGCCCCTAAAACTCTACGCGAAGCTTTTAAACTTCGCACAATTGACTTATCTCTGCTGGATCATGCACTCCATTTCCTAAAAATGTGGAGTCTTTAACTCAAAACTGGACCAAGTTGGGCCCTGCCCAACAAGCCCCCGACACCCACATGTGACTCGTCCCGAGTCACTCAGCTGGTGTGCCCTGAGTCTTTGCTTTAATGTTGGTGTAGGAATCCTTTAGCGGTTGAATCATTGCTACATATTGTCTCTACTCTTAGTGCACTTCTTCTAGTAGCTTCTCTATAATCGGCCCTACAATTCTTTGAAGCACATCTTTCTGCTTATGCCTCATCTCTTTAAGCTTACAGTCGACAGTCTGCGATAACTAGATGGCCTCATCCTACCAAGGCTAGGTTCGCGTTATTATGATCTATTATTTTCTTTGCAGCTCCTCAATCTGACTCTGCATATACTTTCTTTCCTGTAGGCGGGAGAATCACTGCGCAAGTGCTAGGGTCCTCATCGTTACTTTGATCTCATCAAACTGTTTTTTATTTTCCAAAATCTCTGCTTCAATTCGCTGAACATTGGGACCTCCTACAAAAAGGTCCAAATCTCCATGGTTTCTTCGAATAGATTTCCATAGTCCTTGACTGTGGTTGAAAGACCTTCTAGGGCAGCCTTCATATCTACTTCACGTTGTTCACGCACCTCTGGTGGTGTGGTTGGTTGCAGCCTGATCTGTAGCTCATTAATCTGCATTTGTTGCTTGAACTTGACCCTGTCCATTTCTTTCTTGGATTATTTTATTGTTGTGGCTAGCTTTGAAATCTTTTCCTCTGGGGTTGCCTTGACTTGGATCTTGAGATCGGGTAGCTCGTTGCACGTCTTGGTGATAATCTCTTCCAATTGTTGTCTGTGTTGTGTCTCCTCATCATGGTTCTTGAGTGCCTTATTCATGTCATTGAACATATTCTTGTTGTCCTACTTGACTTCCTTAATGACCATCAATGCGGTTTGCTCACGCACCTTCAGCTCATCTGTGACCCCTTAGTGAAAATCATGTAGCATTTGGATGGGCAGCGCAGCAAGATTCAAATTAAGGGTGTTCCAATGCTTGGCGCATGCACAATCCTCTGCATCCTCAAAATGAAATGTCCCACCAGGGATCTGTAAAATATGAATGTTAGAAGTTACTGCTACCTGGTGCACTTGTTGTCTTTCTTGGACCACGCTCGCTTGAGTCACACTCACCTAGACCGCACTCACTTGTACTTTCAAGTCATTGATTCCTTGTTGTACTTCTGTCAAAACAGCCTTGTATTGATCTTTAATGTTACTACATAAAGTCTAAGTGACTCTACAGCACCTTGTCACCAATCTCATCGATGTCCCCTTTAGTAAGGACCATCGGCTCCATTCAGACTTTTTCTTCTTCTCCTGAACAACCATAGGACTTACCCATTCATATTCCTCCACAAGTTCAATTATTTCAGCCTTGATCATTTTTTCCAATTCTTCCTTCACTTTTTCCTTTTATTTTGGGTTCAGTCTATATGGTCATTTTTTTACAGGCTTTGCATCTGGTTTCAGATTGATCCCCACAAATCCAAGGTCTCCTACTATTCCCTTTAATTCAGAGAACTTCATGAGAAATAGCTCTTGATATTCATGCGACAACTCTATAACATTGCTGACTCTATTTGCATCCCAATAATCTCCAATCAGTGTGAACTTTGGCTCCTCTTCTGACCTTATATTCACCTCCTGCGTCTTCATTGGTTGTGTTATGTCAAGGATCTCAGGTTCTAGCCCAACAACCTTGCGTTGTCCCTCTAACTCTGGGATATTAATATTGTGCATATCCTCATCATCCTCTTTCGTTGTCACATTATAGCATTCTACGGCATGCTCCAACTGCAAGGCCCAATCAGGGTGTGTCCAAGCTATCGTAGTTGTAGTCTTGAAAATCCTTGCTCTGACTGCTTGAAGAGCTTCGTCTATGTACTGACAGTCATATTCAAAACTAAAAGCCATTAAGAATCCTTCAACCAAGTCTTCCCAATTCGTTGTTCCATGTCGCAACTCGGTTTGAAGATACCAATTCATAGGTATCCCCTCTAATGTGTGATTCTGGTGCTAGATCTTCGCCCCACATCGTAGTCCAACAAAAAATATTCCCTCAAGGATCATCCTTGCCATCGTATTTCACTTCGAGTCTAATATTTACTTGGCCAAATCTTATCTTCATAAATCGGCGATATTCTCTCCAACTTCCAATATTTCCCTTATGAGTACCCCACCATCTAGCAGGTGTAGATCTTAGCACTATGTCCAAGGCTTGAAACCTTTGTTCTTCAGGTACTTCTCCTTCAAATTCATCAAGAAACAAATTGACATCTCCTATTCCATCATAGTAAGAAAAATTACATACCTTTGTAGTGATGCAGCGAAGTGATCTAGTAATTATGTTACATCTCCTTGTAGAAACTTCGTGCAGCCTATTCTGTCAATTCTCCAATTCTTCGTCGGAGTCTGAAATACATGAATTGTCCTTCTCCCAGCTTAGTCGCCCATTTGTAGTGGGATTGATCTAATCTTCATCCTGCGCGGTCAATTTATAGAAATGATCAATATATGCATCACAATACTCATCACGAACAGGCTCTGTGTACCGTGCTCCTTCTGATGGGTCTAGAGTAACAATGACCCTCATATTGCCTTGCTAAAACACCATCTTTCTCCTCTTCAGATTGATTATGGCATCAGTATCAAAATCCAAATCCAATCCAAGCAGCGCTGGATATGGATTGATGTCATCTACAATCTCAATTACTTCAAAATTTTCCATAGCGCGCACTCCTTCAATGTCTACTACTATACCAGGCAATCTTCCCATAGGAATAATCTTCTGTTGATTAGCCATTCTCAACTAGATTAGTGACCATTGTAAATGCAGTTTTCTCATGCGTTCCCATGTCTGCTTAGGCAACACATTGGCATCAGATCCTAAATCCAGAATTACTTTATCCATCTCGTAGTCCAAAATCTATGCATTTAATCTCATTTCTCTGCCTATCCTCTTCTTATGTTGATGCAATTTATTTACCGCGGGTGACTCACTGTGCGGCTCTTCTCCTCTAGTGCAGGAGTCTATCAATGCCTGGAGACTTTCGACAATGTTCTAGTCTCTCAATAACTTCATGTAGGTCTGCAAAAATGATTTCAATATGGTTGGATCAAACTCCTTCGTCATAGTCACGATATCATTGTTGTTCTTCTAAGATATCAGCTTCTGTTGAGTCTGCGGTTGCGTCTTAGATGTCGAAGCTCCGGGGTCCATGAAACTCTTATTTGCCTCCAAAAATATCTCATTTTCTCTTTGCATATTGAACCCAATATTATTATCTTGAGCCTTTCTGAACCATGTATCCCCCATAGGCTTTTTTCCTGCTGCGTTATCTTCCCCTGTGGTTGCGCCACTTTGGGTTACTATGTTAACACTAGGCTCTTCTTCGCGCGGCTCCGCAGTCATCATTTGTAAGTTTTGTGTAGGTTGTTGGTTTTTTTTCTCCTGCACCTTCACTATCAGAACAAGAAAATATTCTATTACATGATCAAAATCTCTACAATAACTCCAAGAGGGGGCTGTAGGATTCTGACAGTCCCTTGCGAAGTGTCATGCTTTGCCGCAGTTGTAACATAGAATTTGACCACGTCCTCGACTAATGCCTCCTCCTCGGACTTGGAATCCTCTGCACCCTGCTGGGGGACCATGATCTTCATGCGCGCACCCTTAAACTTTCATTTTGTATGCACCTACAGTCTACTCTATCATTAAATCATAATTGTGACAATTATTCTCTCCGTGCCCTATTGAGCTATAGAAGTTTCAAAACAACTGCTTCAGGGTCTGCACATATTTCCTGCAATAAATAGCATTCTTTCGTGCGATGTCAACCTAAAATTTTACATAGGTCACACCATACACTTGATCTTGGGTTCAACGGGTTAGGCGTGTCGTTGTTGATGTAATCTCTATACACAGGGCATTGATCTTTATAATGGACCTCTGCTTTGCATTTTATACACCAGACTTCTGAGCGAATTTATGACCGAACTTCTTTACCCTTATTCAGATATTGCAATTCCAAATGCATTGCTGCTAATTGGCTATGAATCTGTTGTACCCCTACTTGGGTATCTACGACTGGCGAAGCTTCCAATTTCATAGCAATTTCCAGAGCTTCGGTCTGCGTTGTATCTTCTATTCTGTTAAAGGTACCCTGATATGTGGCAATAGCGTAGCTATGAACCACTCCTTATGTTGTTCATCCGGAATTTGGAAGTTCACTTGACCTAGCAACATCTTGAACCTTTGATCTAATTCCCAAACAGATTCAGCTACCACTTGTTTGATCTCTTTTATCTCTATAATACATTGTGACTATGATTTTGGCTTCTTATATTTGGCATTCAGCGATTCCTTTGTCTCATCCAATGTGGCAACCTGATGCATCGCAAAGTACTTCATATACCATGCCAACGCCCTTTCCTGGAGCGTTGTAACAAGCAGTGTCTTCTTCATGTCATCATCTGTGACCTGTCACGCTTTCCATATTGCTTCAATGAAAATCCAAAATTGTTCAAGATCCTCTGATCCCAAACCTATGAAAATAGGCATTTTGACTTCATTAGCCATATCTCTTGGGGGAGGTGGAGGTGGAGGGAAAGTATGGGGATGGGGATGTGGTGTGAGGGGAGTAGCGGGATGGGGAATCCTAGAGGTTCCCTGATGATCACTAAATTCTAAATGTGACGCACATCTAGGGGTTGTGGGGTTACTTTCTCCTTCTTCGCTTTCAGGTCCACTCAACAACATTGTAATCCAGTCTCAATGAAGTTTTTGCGATCTACCCTAAATCTTTTACCACTTCGCGTAGACCCAGACTTACTCCTTCCAAGAATCAATCCAATTGCATGCGCAATAGACCCTTTTCACATAGAAGCATCTTAATCCACATCTTTAAAGAATTCAAGTACTTACATCGTGAACCCTTGAAAAATCGTTGCTCAACTTCATTGTAGGATGCAGATGTGTATATGGAAAACTCAGTTATAAATCCTCCCAAAATACTATCGATCCAGAAATCAACAGCGCTTGAGATCTTGTTATCAGTCTCCTTGAGTTGCTACAAAAATTCATGGTTCCACGCAGTAGGCTCGTTGTTCTTAAAACAGGTCTTATTCTCAGCTAACCTTGATAACCATTAATGCAACTCATTAGCGAACGAGCAGAAGAAAATATCGTGTTGATATGTAAAAAGACATCTCTGCAACCAATTTTCAGTTGACAGATGCTCCTTCAAATCCACCCAGCCTTGAATCTCTTTTTTGGTCAGATGCCACATCCACGTATCCCTCAATCAGATCCCAGTCCCGGCAACGAAACCATTTTTTAGCTTGAAGGGGGTCTAGACCCAAGTTCGGAGTAGCTGCGCTACCAACAAAACCCTCTGTTACCGGCCCTTTACCGCAATGACCTGCAGCGCAGACCGCAGTCTCACCCGAGGCAATATTGGGGGATGCTAGAACCAGGGTTATGCATCCAAAGAGATATTAGGACATGGATTTACTGCTATACTTCTTCCTTATTTTTTCCTGAACTGCGCAAATGAAATTATCTACTCTTACAGTTTAAGCCCTAGTCATCTATTAATACTACTACGCACTGTGCTTCTATCAGTTTTATGCACTAATTAACCCAATACAACACATAATAGCATGAAAGACATTGCTATGCATAAACAATCACACAATACTTTGCAATACATAAAACAGCGTCAAGATAAATACTAAACAGATTACGCCAATACACATAAATACTTCAAAATCTTCCTTCTCTGTATTGATAATGTGTCTTTTCAGTATATTCATTCTTCGTCCTGCGCACACAACTACGGGTGGTCTGCGCACACAATTGCAGACCAAGGCCTCCACGCACACAGCTGCAAAGCCTTCTCCTAATACCCAAAACAGACTAAAACACAGTTAAATCACAGTTCGTGATCATACAATGATGGATCTATATCTCTTGACTTGCGTGACTTCGCTTTATATAGTTTTTACATCTTACAATACCATAGTCTGAAAACCATGGGCAGAGCTCAAAACATTCAAAACTTGATGCCTTTACAAAAAGAAGGGCTTTGACCTGCCCCAAAGCCCCTAAAACTCCGTGTGAAGCTTTTAAACTTTGCACAATTGACTTATCTCCGCTAGATCGCGCACTCCATTTCCTCAAAATGTGAAGTCTTTAACTCAAAACTGGACCAAGTTGGGCCCTGCCCAACACTATGTACATATGGTGCAATGTACAGGTTGTACATTTAGTGTTGTGCACATATGGTGCAGTGTGCATGATTGTACATGTGGTGTTGTGCGCATGTGGTGCTATGTACATGTGGTACATGTGGTGTTGCGTCCATGTGGTGTTGTGTACATGTTGCGCAGATGGTGTTTTGTACATGTGGTGCTATGTACACATCATACGGCTGGTGATGTGTACACGTTGTATAGCTGGTGCGGTGTACATGTGGTGTTGTGCACATGTTGTGCATGTGGTGTCGTGTACGTGTGGGGTTGTGTACACATTATGCAAGTAGCATTGTGTACAACTGGTAGCGTGTACATGTTATATATGTGGTATTGTTTTACATGTGATATTATGTACACATCATACATGTTTTGTTGTGCATATTTGGTATCATGTAACAGGGATTGTGTAGTCGTTGTATCACGACATGTGTATTCATGGAATTGTACAGTGTGTACATATACGTATTGTATTGTACACCAAGTGTAGGTGGATGTGTTATGTTGTACATCGGGTGTAGGTGCATGTGTTGTGTTGTATATCGGGTGTAGGTGTGCGTCTTGTGTTGTACACTAGGTGTAATGTGTTTGTTTCAGTACATAGTGTATGTGTATGTGTGGTATGGTGTTATGGGACAGACAGATATGGTATTGGTTGGCCCTTGTTTTGGCTATTGAGGGTTGAGGCAAGTTAGTCTTGGAATACCCTTGTTGCTATTGAGGGTTGAGGCGGTTTAATCTCGTGATACCCTTGTTGTTGATAATGAGGGAGGAGGCGGTTTAGTCTCCGGATTCCCTTGTTGTATAAAGGGAAGGCATTGGGTGCTTTCCAGGTTTGGCAATCGATTCAGTGTGTGTGATTCAATGTGTGTATGGAAAGGATAAAGAACAAAAGGAAAAAACAAAGAATCATTGAAAGATAAGTATCAAAATTTTACTTTAGTTTTTAATTATGCATGTGATCTATGATTTTGGTTTATGATGGTTACCTGTGATTTATGATTCTAACTTTTTGTGGTTGTTTTTTGAGCTAACCGGATGAGATATGTTTATACATGATGATTTGGTCAAAAATATGGTTTGACTTGTTGTGACAGAAAGTAAACATAATTGCAAGTGTACCTTGTTGACGAGCCACCAATTAAGTATGATTTGAATTTATTTCAATTCTTTTTTAGTCTAATGGCAGTTATTTGCTTGGTACAGGAAAGCACGAAAATTCCCAACTGGGGTGGTTGAAACTGACTGCAAGAATTAGCAATGAAAAAAGGAATTGGAAAAGGCAGCAGTGTGATCGTAAAGTATTCATGAGCAGGGACATTGTGCGACACAGGTACCCAATAGTGTCCATTGATTTCCATGAGCATGTTTTGACCGGTATGATGGTTTTGAGGGAGGTATATGCCTTGGTTGTTTGACCTTCCGATCTGAGGAAGCCTTTCCAAGAGATGGATCTCCCGAGAAAGGGGATGTCGAGAAACTTGGAAGGTGAGTGACTGCATGGAAGGGGGTGGTAAGATTTCCCAAGGGACTATGTAGTAGAGAAAGGAAGGTCGGGGATGCATTTGTTTTGGTCACTAGCATTGCCATATGGAATTAGATGTGCATTGGGAGTGTACCCTGGAATAATGAGTCAGTATCTGTTCACTAAGGGAACAAGTAGCGCAAGGATTATAATGTTGAACATTTGATGCAAGTTTGACTTTGGCAGTGGATTCTGGACTTCATGCAAAGGAGGTGAATCTTGGTATTACTCGAGGGTGGAGGTGTGAACCTCTGGACTCCCTTGTTGCGGATGCAGACACCATATCATTTTATTTGTTGGTTGAGCAAATGTGCATATGTGTATATGTTGGTTGAGCAAATGTGCATATGTGTATATGTGTATACTATTGTAAATATTTTATCGAGATGGATTTATAAAGCTTCATAAACAGTATGGTTATTTGCTAGTTAAAGCAAATGTGCATAAGTATATGTGGTTATTATTTTAAATACTCTAATGAGTTGTGTTATAAAGCTCCAGTACACGGTATGATTGTCATGTTTTCAGCAAGTTGTTCATTGTAAATACTGCAACGAGTTGGGTTATAAAGCTCCATAGGCAGTGTGTTTTGCTTTTCAGCGGTTTTGCTGGTTGTGAGTGTCAGAACACCAAAGACAGTGCTCCCCTAAGAGGGAGGGGTTTGTTACAACCTCAAGTTAAAAGTTCGTGTAATAAAGTTAATAAAGGCAAAATAAAACCATGGGCAAAGGACACTTATTCCAAGTTGAATGTTGGGCAAAATATCCTAGTGGGCATCACTTCTCGTGTTTTATGGCTAAGGGGAAATTGGCAAAGACAATGGTTAAGGCTTTGGAAAGGCAAAAGAGTATTTTTGGCATTGATTTATGAAAATAAATGAAATTGGAAGAAAAGTAAGGTGAAAGGTCACAGGTTGCATGTGAGGAGGAAAATGACGAAAAATAACGGAAAATTGAAGAAATTAGAGGGCTCGTTAATAAATTTACCTCAGAGCATCAATTGGGGAGTCTTTTGTCAATTCAGTTTTAGAATTAGTCTTAGAATGGAGAAGAGAACCAAGAGGAGAAAGAAAGCAAGCAAGCAAAGAAAAGACAAGGAAAGGAAAGGAAAGAAAGCAAAGCAAAGCAAGGACCAAGCAAGGAAAATTTTGATCAAGCAGCTTTAGTGGGAATACTTGCAAGTAATGGATTGCATGTGTGATTTCCTAGCTGGTTTTAACATGCATGGTATGTGTATGTTGATATTTTGTTCTCTTGTTGTCATTGGCATGGGTTTTGCCACATTAGACAGCAGATTTTAGCCTAGCCTTGTCATTTCTGGATAGTCATGGTGTGATGGGGTTGATTTTCGAATTGAGCTTTGGATTGGCAGAAGATTTTCGATCCGGGTGAGGTGGTCTCAAGAAAATTTCCAAAGGCCTAGGAATCCCTTGACCAGTAATGGCGGGATACATGGTCAAGCCTGAGGGTGGAGATAGGAAAATTCCTCTCAAGGTATTGGAAAATAAATTCTGAGGCATCCATGCTCGGTTTGGTTTTGTGATCTCGGCACTAGTTTGGATGAGATCACGGTATGGAGAGGGTGGAGGTGGTTTAACCTCTGGATTCCCTTGGTTGTCTTTGGAGTGGTTTATCCCATGAGATCCCACATTCATGCTTAGAATATGTCATGGGGTGATTGGTTGAAAGAAATAATTGGTTCAGTCAATATATGGTCGGGTGGAACGTGGAGTCCCGAACCTAGTCGGTTTTGCCTATGTTTAATAAAAGTGAAGTTTATCTTACTTCGATGAGGAAATGTATTGGTTATTATGTGGCTTTAATGGTTGTTCTCTTATTGTTATTTATCTGTTTATATGTTAGTTATAAGCATGGTTTTATGACAGATCTTAGTCATGGCTCTTTTTAAGTTTTTACTTGTAACTGAAAGAATAATGAATGCAAAACCTAATTGGTGTTATGACAACTAAATTGAGAAGGTAGTGACCCTTCTTGTTAAACCTTAGATAAGTTTTCAGTGCCTTATGTTGAAACGTGCATTCACTATAGGTTGCATATTTACCAAGTGTTTGACAAAATGTCAATCCCAATTGAGGATGGTCAAGACAAGTCTTGGTTTCAGTGTTTGGTTTACAAGCATTTTTTCTATGTTATTTATCTTCTCTGGAAGTTTCATTGAGTTCTAGACAGAGACCTTAGTCCTGGCCTTGAAAAAGTGGCACAAAATTCAAAGTCGTTGGCATAGATCCGAGCAGAAAAATCCATAGTCGCATGGAGGCAGGCTTATGAGTGCAATTGAGAACCCATAGTCGCATGGAGGCCTTGGCAAAGGAGCGACCGAGGCTCTAGGTCTGGGAAAAAGTGAGTTGTCATAGGGGTTGGACACCAAGAGGGGTTGAGTTACTCCTGAAGGTCTTGTGGCACCTAAGGGAAGTCATCAAGCTCTTAAGTTGTCGACTCCATTTCTTTAAGGCCACCTAGGAGGTTAAGTCTTATCATAGTGACCCTCGGCTCATGTTTAACCCAGGCAACATGGTGAAAATGAGTAAATGTGGGAGGAGGCATTATAAAATAGGGGGAAAATGCACTCCACCAGGGCTACTATGTCCCATCAAAGTGATCTAGGCCGATCAGAAAATGAGAAATACATTTTTCAAAAAATACAAAATTGCTTTAATAATATAAGAAAAATCATAAATAAAAATGAATCTCGAAAACTTTGGTTACGAACCTAAAAATGACCGAAATTAATAAAGGGTCAAAGGACTTTAACCGCGAGGCGATTGCTATAGTCCTTGGTAGAAGCAAGGACTAATAAAAAATTATAAAACATGTCAACAAAAATTGATCATGAATATATGCATGTAGCTATATGAATTATGAGGATTTTAATAGAATTGAAAATAAGAATATTTTTATATATGGAAATGTGAAATCAATATAAATATAAATAATATTATAAAGAATCAACATAAATCAATCTCAACTCCAAATGATGTAGTGTCAAGAAATATGAAATTTCTTAAGGTGTAAAATTTTTCTCAAGTTTTGCACTCATAAAAAAGTTTACGTCTTGAGATATTTGATCTCTCTCGAGACTTGGTAGATCTAGAGTTAAGATGAATCTATGTGAGTTAAAATGAATCTATGTCGGTTGTAAATGGAATTGAATTTCCCTTTCCATATTAAGATAGAATAAAAATTAAAACCAAAATATTAAATAATCAGGAAATTGTAGAAGTTTAGAGGTGATGTTCAGCTTCTCATGTATCAATTTGAAGACTAATGAAGCATTGAGGTATTGATCTACTTTGTTGTATGGCTATATTATGCTTTTCCATTTGTTTTTAAGTTACAAAATCTTCTTGTTCTCATGTTTATGTGAAGGCTTTATAAATATTTATTTTGGAATAAGCAATGTGAAAAGATTCTCCCTTGTTTTTTTGTTGTTGTATTTCTACACTAGTTTTCCAATCTTCTAAAGTTACAAAATATTATTGTTCTCATGTTTATGTGAAGGCTTTATATTATTTATTTTGGAATAAGCAATGTGAGAAGATTCTCCCTTGTTTTTTTGTTGTTGTATTTCTACACTTGTTTTCCAATCTTCTAAAGTTACAAAATCTTCTTGTTCTCATGTTTATGTGAAGGCTTTATAAATATTTATTTTGGAATAAGCAATGTGAGAAGATTCTCCCTTGTTTTTTTGCTGTTTTATTTCTAGACTTGTTTTCCAATCTTCTATCAAACTAAATTGCAGATTAGAAAGTGTGTTCAACCATTAAACAGCCCCTTTACATTTGCATTGATGAGTGGCACCATTAGCCCTCTTACACTTGCTTCTATAGCTTATTTTCAGCAAACACCCTAATGAAAATCGCTTCAAACTAGTTCTTTTTACCTTTAGCACACACGCATATGATGAATATATCAACAAGTTCTTTCACCCCAAAAGGTTGAATACAATAAATTAGCCCTCTTTACCATATAACTATACAAAGTAGTTGATTGTGGCATGCTAGTTCATTCATGCAATGTTTCAACACTTCATTAGCCCATAGAATGGTATAGATTGATAGGAGCAAGTTCCATATCACCCCATTTCCAAGTTTCGTCTACTTCCTTTCCTTTTATTCCTCATCATTTTGTCCATTTCCATTTTTTCCCATATGCTACAATTTATATTTTGTTAATGCTTACTCTTCATACATCACCTAAAGCCTCGACTCCATAGCCTTAGCAATCCTCCTTAGAAATACCTCCTTATGTTAGATGAGAGCCAATCTAGAGAGAAAAAGAATCACTGAAGTGACGTTTGGTAGATTTCTTGAGCAATACAAAGCTAACACCCTGGTGCTTGGGTCTTTACACTTTTGTGGCTGCTAGTTTTTGTTACAATACTACCCTTGAAAGCTTCTCTACTATCATCTGTAGTGGCTTTGTTGGTCATCTTTCTCGTCTTTATTTGCTTTGTCTCAATGGCAAATGGTCGTGATAAAGGGTATCATGTATATTACATTTTCTCTTTTTATCACTTGGTGATTATTTGTGATTGCTCTATTATCCTAATCACAATGATGCCGGTGCTCAATAGCCTTCTATATCCTTTATGTTGAAGCTACAGTTTGGTGCAGTTTAGTATCCCAGGACCTAACAAACAAAATTCTATGAATGTCTGTTAGGAAATTGCTATTTTTACATGAACTAGAGATGAAAACTTTGCAAGACCTAACACAACTGCAAGCATAAGCAAAGTATATTCATGAACGTTGGTCATGAAATGATAAAAAAACATACAATTATTTACCAATTACTGAAACCAAAAAGTTTTAATGTTAAAAGTTGACATTCAAGTAATGATGTCTGCGGATTATTGAGAGGCAAGCCATAGAACACCCACTACGAATATTAGGTCACATACTCAGCACCTTTAACAGCCACTGGACAAATCGAATTTATATAATGCACAAGACCTGCAACACATTCATATGCACATTTGGCAAGGAAACAAGCCAAAATAATACAAAATTGCTCACCAGAAATTCAGAACCAAAACACCTAGAGGAAATCTTCAAGTGCAATAAAATAAACGATTTGCAGATACATAACGGATTAAAGCAAACAGTTTTGGAAAGAACTAATAAAACTGCAAGCAATACATGCATCAGATCTCACACGCATTACTCAGCACAGGCTAAGGAAGGAAACCAAACACAATCAACAACTCAAATACAAATTTTGAACATGGAAGAGAATGAAGGGCTATTACTTTTATGCATTAAAAGGAAGGCTGGGCATAGAAGGAAAACTCCAAAAGAATCTGAGCAAGAACTGATGATCTTTGAATCAGAGCTATAACATAATAGAGGAAATAAAACAAAACTTTTTCATGAACATGATACAGATCTTGCAACACATATCCATGCACAATTAAATACACAGATTTATCGATCCAATATCCACTGCTGGTTGGTAAGTTGGTTTGAACTTTGCAAAGGATAGTGTGACTACCAATAGCCCATCACATAGATTCTAATACCATAACAGGTGGGTTGCAGGTGCACTAAGAACAGGGGATACTAACCCCACAATAAAAAAAATCTTGAACTTCAATGCATGTGTGTCCATAATGTGTCTCAGGTATGCTAGCAGGAATGTCATGTTCGAGACTTTCATAGAGATAATAATTACAAGATTTATAATGTAAACAAATATTAGGTGAGAATGTGTACAGAATCTGGAATAATTATGACTGGAAGGTTAAGACAAGTCCAATGATAGGAAAACAAATTTAAGTCACCATCTAAGAACCCATGCTTCCATGTTTAAGGACCAGATACCATTTGTGAGGCAACTCTACCTAATTTGTATGATTAGAATTTTATTGATCGCATCAGAACAAAGTTAGAAACCCTTCTTTGATCAAGATGTTCAAAAGACCGTAGCTCATCTTGACAGTTAGGGATGGAGCCACTAGTAAACAGTTAAAAGATTGACAATAGAACTTACAAACCTCAAGAAAGCAGTGTAAATAATTTGCGAGCCATCATGTGGCTACAGCTTTCGAATCACTAGTGAAGGACATTTACAGGCACAAATGATATCAACTTCCCAACCAATATTACGTGGAGGATTATTTGCAAACTTGCAGTTATCTTCGTATGTTCCATCAGAAAAACTTGCCACAGCAGCAACCAGTTCTGTGAACCCTTCTTTTTTTCTGGGCAACTTTCCTTCTGATCCTTATGGAAAAGAGGTTAAATGACCATCTTCAAATGTTCCAAACTTCCAGTTCAAGACCATAATCAATTCAGCTGACGCAAAAACATACATTGCAAATCACCAAAAAGCCTTGGTCATTCAAAGAAGGTATAGAGTGGGGGATTAGAACAATGGACATCTTTAGTTATAACAGGTTAGGGTTTATTCATTAAACCAGGAGAAGGGAGCTTCGCAACAGGGATTTTATGATGTCTTGGAAATCACTAAAACAACATGGTACAATCTCCCAGGTGCAAAAGGCAAAGCCATCATTATGCTTCAACAACACAAGCAGTCAATGATCAATGTGAAGCTATTTTTTCATCCTGGGTATCGTTTCCTCTGGGATGGTTTTTCCCTCCTATGGTTTGTTAACCAGAGTAAAATCATATCCATGCATGTAAAAGTATATACATATAAATATATATCCAAGTCTCTGCCCCTCTATAGAGGCAGAAAAAGAGATGCAACAGACAGTAGACTGTTTAAAATTTAAATTACCAATGGAACAATTATAAACTAAACTATCACAATACCAAATAGTGGATGTTATAATATCGTAAAAAGAACAGAATTAGAGATCAACAATATTCAAAACAAATATCGCACAAGACTCAACTCTTTAAATAGAAAGTTTCCAATGGCTCAGGTATATAGAGATCTAAAACTTGGAAGATTTAAGCCTAGAGTCTTACAAGAAAATAAAACAACCAGCCAGCCCAATATTCGTACAGATACTGCATACAAAACTGACCACCTCCAACAGGTCTCAGCTTGCGACAGCCTAGAGCTTAATTGGAAGCCTTCTGAGTGCAAGGAACAAACCACAACGGCTGCAGACACGTCTGCATCCGAAACCACTAGGTAGAAACATCAGAGATATTTATCACCTGTTAAGTTGAATTAAAGATCCCCTCGGACATCCATTAAACTCGGGGCCTTTTGTTGCTGCTGCAAGTTGGACATTTATAATGCTTAATGTGTTCAGCTCTCGCAGGAGTAATCTTAACACACTTGCCATGGAACCATTTCTCACACATATCACAACAGATCCAAAACTCATCAGAGGCATAATTGTCACCACAAGCTCCACAAAGTGTGTCACCATGCTCATCGTCTTCCTCTTCATCCAACGTATCATCCTCATCTTTAGGTGGTGGTAATAACTTTAACGGCTTTGCTTGAGATTCAGATGCTCGTGGCTGAACAGAAAAATGTTGTTTTTGCTTGAATAAGCAACTCATGAAAAAGATTGAAAATAAATTATAAATCGCCAGCAAAAGAACAAGAAAGCATATAGCACCATTGATATCTCAAGGATAACAAAATCTGAATTGAACAATTAATCTTCATTCTTGGCAGCCTGCTCACAAATTTACTGTTACGTGTTTTATTTATTTATTGTTTAAGAGAGAGCAAAACAGGGCAACTCCGTGATCAACAAATTACCCACCTTTATACCAGACTTGTTCTTGCTGCTACTGTTGTTGGTTACAGTACTTTTTTCTTTTGATTGCTTTTTTGCAGCTCCGGTAACAACCTCAAAAATAGTTGGAAGTTCATTGATCATGATAAAAAGTCTCTTCCTGCCATTAGCAAGTTTTAGTCAGCTCAAAGCGAAAAACAAATGGTAGGAAATAAAATGAAGAAAAGTTACTTCTTTACAGAACTCAACAGATAAAACAAATCTCTCAAGCTTGATTGATACAACAGACTCCGATATGTAAAAACTACATCTAATATGACTAGTGCTTGAAAGAAAATCTAAATAACACATGTTACAGTACCTATATCTACTGTCTCCAGCTTGGAAGAAAAACCAATGCCATGCTTAACAGCGGAAAAAAAAATGAGTGTAAATGCCATGTTTAGTGTGGTATGTTCTCACTAGCAAGCAGTGCACAGGGTGTGTCCACATTAGTAAGTGGAAGAGTACCACACAAAAGACACTTGGCATATAGGGATGCATTTGGAAGGAGTTTCCAAGGGAAACCTAGACCAAGTTTACATCCTCATCCAAAAGCTGGTGGCCTTGGTCAATGGCAATTAGAGATTATCTGACAGCCATTGTCTTCATGTAATTGGCCTTGTCCTCATGTGGTAGGTGAAATTAACCTTAACTCTTGGGTGGAGGTTGTTGGAGATTCTATCCATTCATTAGCCTATATGTTGCAGCCACATACTTATGGAGTAACTATATCACCGCTTGGAGTAGGGTGGAGGAGAAGCATAAAAGGATGCTTTGGAAATTCGAAAAGATATCTGGAATGGAATTTTGGTTTCCTGCAGCTAGTTGAAAAGAGACTACGCTGGTCCAAATGCACCATCCATAGTACTCAGATATTCTGGGCTGAGTTGGTGAGCTCACCTTCTTAGGAAAGTTGTTCTTGTGTGGTTCAAGATCAAGACTAATTCTGTTATGGCTAAGAATCATGTCTGATGTTCAAAAGTTGTTCTAAGGTTTGACAGTGCCGTAATTCAGAATATATATCTGCTGTGTTTAATTACTGTTGCTGATTTTCATTAGTATACTGGAATCTGCTGTGCTACGAATTGTTGAATCTATTGTTGAAGACCTGGCTGCATTTATTCGGTTGTTTTTCAGTAAGATCAATCTGTCATTATGTAATTTCTGCGATCATATATTCACAATTTGATATTCATAACAGATGTCAAAACCTGGTCTAATTAGATAGTATTACATTTCAGACTTAATGACAAGCAAAAACCAAACAAGCAGAAAACTTATATTATCCTTGGACAGAAAATTTGGAGACAAAACATTCACGCAAGCCATTCATGATATTTTCCTCCACTCAATTTGGGGAATAATATAGCAAACAAAAAGCATTCATAATTGCCTTAATGAAAATTGTAACAAATCCGAGGCATTGAAGATATGAATATTTAAGTTTTTATCAAGTTTTGCAAATATGGTTTTTATTTTGCAAGTCCTCGATGCACTGCTTGTGCAGTGATACACCATCCAGACCAATCAAACACGACCCTGCTATAAGGTCAATGAATCCCTGATGCACGAGCAGCGGTCCTCAACCGGCACCGAGAACTCATTCAGAAGATTGATCAAGCCGTTAAGACTGTCAAACCGTCCAATCAGCCATGAAATTATCCAATAATCAACATTTCATCACGGCGCTCAGGCACGTCTGGAGGGCCAATAGGATTGCAGCTGATCATTTAAAATTCCTCAAACAGCCAGATTTTAACATCGTCAAATCAGCAATTTTGTTTTGGCAGAGGTCCATCAGGGAGGAGAGTCACGAGGAAATTTAAGACATCCAACAGCCCACGCTGCGTCAGGGGTCACTCATCAATTGTTTTGGCTGACGAGTTACCACTATCCGATTTCCCTCCCGTGATCCAATGGCTGACATTTGTTCAGGATCGTCTTCATGCAACGAAGGTGTAAAGCCAAAAATTAGGGCTCCTAAACCAACCCTGCTTTTAAAGGGCCGTACAAATATTAAATGGTCTTTGATTTGATTAAGAGGTAGGTAGAATAGGGATGCTTGGCAGATTTTTAGTGCCGAGTTTAATTTTATTAATTAAGACTACTAACATTTTGAACTGGGAGACAGCCTTTGGTCGGGGGGGCGGGGGGCTTCAAGAATTATTACGATGCCGTGGGAAGGGAGAGCAAGGCAGGAAAACTAAAGGGAAGAAATAGAGCAGAGGAGAACAAAGAAATATGAAGAAGAGAAAAAAAAATGAAGTAGAAGAAGAGCAGGAAAAAAGAAGGCAATCCAGCTGCGCAGATTAGAAGAGAAAGCGAGTGCAAAGGCTCAGTGAAAGAAAACCAAATTCCAGCCAGCTTTGCTAAACAGTAAAAAGAAGAAAGGAGATAACAAAAGAGAGAAGAGTTGGAGAAAATTCTGAGATGGGTAAAAGAAGCCTAAGCAGCAGAAAGGTAACATATCTGTGTGTGTTTAATGTTCATGAGCACTGTAAGCTCCGCTCACCAGTGGGCCTGTAAAAGTTGAGAATAGGAAATCCCACTGTAAATGTAACTTTCACAGATAAAAATAAGAAAAATAAGAAAAGCCAGTTTCATGAAGTAAATCCTCTTGTCGTCTGTGTTTTTGATGTTTTAATTGCTGTGCGTTTGATTTTATACACTCTAGAGCTGTTCTCTCTGATGATCTGAGAACCTGTTAGCTCGTGGTTGTGTGGGCGGAGAAAGAAATATGCATGGGACTGAAGTCCCCTTTGCATTAACCCCTGATAACTGCTACTTCATCAGAAACCTTCTCTAATCCAATGAGTTTACGAACAAGTCAAGTTGAACAAATGTGTGCTGTGAATTAGTCAATGTTTTATCCATAACCAACCCTGCTAAGTGTATTTTCACTGTAACTGAAGTTTGCTATATCATATATTTTTAGCTGTCTAACAAAGAAAAAGACAGGCGTTAATCACAATTTCCTTTAGAGAGTCAAAACCCCCATAGAACTATAAATAAAGCAACAGATTCCTATATAGATTATCTTTACAATCTGTTTAATAGGAGCAATTTTCCGAAATATTCAATCCACTGAAAACAATGACCCTATCTTTTCTCTTCTTTTTACAGCCATACCTTGTATACTCATTGACAGGCCAGAAAGCAGGTTTCTTTCTTGAAAATTGACGGCCCTCTGGGGTACCAAGAGTTGTATTGAAACTTGCTGTCAGTTTATTTTCAATTTTTTTCGTTATTTTTCAATTTGAAAACCACTGAATCCCACATTTCCTTGAGAAACTAAAAATGGCCCTCTCCGGTACTCACTTCTGCGTTATGTCACATCATCTGAGCTAACATGACTGAATCTGGCAACAGAGAACAAAAATTTCCGAACAATGCACTGTGTCAGTTACAGAC
The DNA here is from genome assembly GCA_034641835.2 of Pinus albicaulis. Classification (NCBI taxonomy): domain Eukaryota; kingdom Viridiplantae; phylum Streptophyta; class Pinopsida; order Pinales; family Pinaceae; genus Pinus; species Pinus albicaulis. Next base: position 667,872,279 of record CM076580.1, on the reverse strand, counting down.
ATCTGAGCTAACTATGGATAAAATAGAGATGTTTCACTTGTAGTTGTTTTCAAGACTTAGCTTCTCTGAGCATCTATTAGCCTTCACGTCAGTTCCCTACAGATCATAATTATTCCAAGCTATAGCACATTTTGCACAATTACCTTTGGGGGCAAACCAGATGAGAGGCAGTCTCCACCTCTATCATTGTGAGATTTTTGCACAATAAAGAAGGATAGAGGGGGTTTGGTACTGACCAATACACACAGCCAGGGTACAGAGCTAGCTACTAAAAGGATTGTAAAGCCTTTTAAGAGAAATGTGTATTGAGAAGTATTTTTAGACAGAATTAGTCCAGCATTCCACGCCCATGTTTCTCATGACTCAGAACTAGTACTGTATCCTATATATTTATATTAACGAGGAGACTTAGTCTTACAGATATGGCTTACAATGCTTCCGACATTTTGACTCAAGGCTGTTCTATGTTAAAAACCAATCTGGAAATTATGGCAAATTGTCTCCAGCGCCCCACACAATAAAGAAGGATAGAGGGGGTTTGGTACTGACCAATACACACAGCCAGGGTACAGAGCTAGCTACTAAAAGGATTGTAAATCCTTTTAAGAGAAATGTGCATTGAGAAGTATTTTTAGACAGAATTAGTCCAGCATCCCACGCCCATGTTTCTCATGACTCAGAACTAGTACTGTATCCTATATATTTAGATTAACAAGGAAGCTTAGTCTTACAGATATGGCTTACAATGCTTCCGACATTTTGATTCAAGGCTGTTCTCTGTTAAAAACCCATCTGGAAATTATGTCAAGTTGTCTTCAGCGCCCCCACAATTGGAACTTTGAGAGAATTCAATGGGTTCTCGTAGCTCACTCTTAAAAACTGGGAAAAATTGCTAACCAAGAATTTGTAATCTTGGGTTGACCTCCTGGCCTTATTATAGGAGATCGGTATTCTTCGACAGATCTATCCAGAAAATTGCCACTTCACGGAAAAGAGAGGGTCCTTATCATGGTTATCCCTTTTATTCTATATCCAGGAGACAGATTCAAAGAGGCCTTTGATTGTAGTGAACCAAGTTGGAAGGAGAGAATGAGGACCTATTTAAATTTTCAGATATAACACCTGCACTCTTTACAGGAGCAATAGAGTAATATCTTCAGCGATTGGTAAACTTAACAAGAGACAAAACAGTGATCCAGAAGAAGAATGGCTCAAAAGAATCGATGGCCTTATGGAGATACCCATGAGCATTCGTGTTCAGAGTAACTGTTTGGCTCGTCCCTTATCAAGGGCTAGCCAACAAGCACATTTTATCTAGGGCAGGCCCTACCAATAGCAGAAAAGACATCAAACATATATTTTGGGATTGTGGTTTTGCAAGATCCTTATGAAAAAAAACTCAACACATCTCCCAGTTTTTCCTTCCAAGTCCCTGAAGGGTGGCTCTGTTCGGGGATGATGGGATCTCGCTCTGTATTCTTTAGTTGCCAACATTTTTACTCAGTTCTCAGGAAAATGATCCTTTCATTGCTAAGGTGAATAAGATGTAATCCACCTATGACTGTAACAAATTTACTACCTGTAGGATTGTATTTCACAGAATTTTGGATGAACTGACAATACAAATCTCTCCTAACATCCATATTCCTGGAAACTATACGAGAGATATTGATATGGGGCTGTCATATATGCTTGCCCTCCTGACCCAAGTTGGCAGTGGGAGTAAGTTTCTTTATTGTACTTGATGTAGCTTGTAATTTTTTATTACAAGACTCATGTTTCCACAGAGAAAACGTGAAAATTTTGGAAACAAACTTAATGTAGTGTTCTATGGTACCTACATCTCTTGGATTGAATGATGTCAATTTTCCCATATACCAAGTATCACTAGCCATGATCGAAATAACAGGACTCACCAATTACTCAGAAAGCTCACCAAGCTCACTCATCTCGCTGGAATGCTGTGAAGCTTTTTCCAAACTTGGCATGACTTGGTCAAATTCAGTCAGAGTCACTAGTCTTCTGAAACTCGCCAGACATAGACAAGCTTGCTCAAGAATCAGTCAAACCTGCAGTGATTTTTTCTATTTGTAATTTCGATCCTCTTATGTATTATGTAGTTTGTGCTTTGAGCTTATACTGCATAAGGGCAATTTAAGAATATGGCTAGAATTTCAAAAATTGAGAACAGATCAAATACAAAATGAATATTACCAAAATTAAAAAGACTTACATAAGAGATAAAAATACCAGCACTAAAAATATTTTGGGGCCATATGAAGGAGAAAAACTTCATACATCGTGAGAAAATAGAAACACTGTTGAGCTGTGATACACAATGAAGATGGAAATTTTATTATCATGCGATACACCGCAAATATGTTAACTTTGCTTCCATGTGATACATATTGAAAATAGAAATTTTAATATAATACAATACACTGAAGATAGTGTCTTTCTTGAACTTCAATACACTACAAAGATAGAAAATATTCTGTGTCGCGGCAAAAGTAAGTTCAAGTGGGATACATCACAATAGGCAAGTTTCTTCAGAATGCAAAAAAACTAGGGAGGGGGCTGGAGCTTATGTTCTAGAACAGGATGCCCTTTGATGTGAATTTGGTCACCAGGATTTTCAACGACACTGCTTATTTTAGGCACTCAATCCACACTCTCTGATTTATGTGCTCTTCAATTGATCCCTAGATTGCTGTAGAGTGCTTTCCATATCTTTTTAAGGTTAATTTTTAAGGTTTTGATTATACCTGAGATGGTGGAAACTAGCAAGTGAGTTAAGGGAGGCTGGATAAATAAATATATCCAAAGTCTTATAATAATAAAAACAATTTTTAAATTACCCACAAGTTGTATCATAGAGTTGAAGATGCAATGTTGGGCCTGGAGTATGTCCTAAAACTGCTTCTGCTTGGCTAAGAGCTCGTCTTCTTCGGACATATGAACACAGGTTAATGGCCCAAGACCCAAAGCCATCTGGCAGGAGTTGAAAACTGCCCCCTTATGGACCACCAGCAGGTGATTACAGGTGGTGTGGTTTTCCTTGAGTAACAGTGATGAGTCAACTTGCATTAGCGGATAGCAATCAATGATGGCTATTGCCACTGCTGGTTTGACAACCGAGTTATGATAGGTTTTCTTACTGTGCAAAAGAACGGTTGAAGATGTAATGTTCTATTAAGGCACTCCTTGTGTGAAGGTCACCAGTTCGGAACCCTGTGGGTACAATAAATCCAGCCATGTTACAGGTTCGTGTGGCCCAGGCTGGGTATTATTCCTGAGTGATTTTGATGGCTGACACGCCCCTGGGTTGCAGTAGCATAAATAAATAAAACTATACCCTGTGGTCTAGCCTAACACATTTACTAGTAACAATTACAAATTGTCAGATTGCAGTACATCACAAAGACAGAAACTTTGTTGCAGTGTGATATACTGCCAAGATAGAAATTTTGTAGCCATGCAATAAACCACATGTGATACACTCAATGTCACATAGTTCGGGTTCGACAATGATTAGGTTCGGTTTGAGTTCGAATTTTTCAATGAGGTTCGGATGAGGTTCGCCACTAGGTTCGTCTATATATATATGTATGTTACTTTAAAATGAATTATAGCATAAAATAGTAAGAAACCAACATCAGTACTCATAAAAAGTGCTATTACATACATGGAAACTGCAAGGATAAATTACAAGCTTGAGTTGTGAAATGAAGTAATGAGTTTTGATCTATGGACTTGGTCAATGGCTATGAGGTTAGATGAGGTTAGATGAGGTTCGCCGAACCTCAAAAAAATTTTAAGGTTCGCCAAAATTCGAACCTCAAGGTTAAAGTTTGACGAACATTGTGACATAGTAAATTTAATTGAATGGTCATATATAAGTCCATTATGACGGGCTTTACGGAGTAAAGATGAACCTGATGATGAGCACTGGGATTTACAATTTTCAATGAAGAGGTCATCACTGGGATTTACAATTTTCAATGAAGAACTTTGAATGCATATTTAGTTAAGAAAGATAAAAACTTTCTGTTATTAATAATGGAAAATTCATTATTAAAACCAATTGTTATCTTGTAAAAGTACCTGTTATCTTATAGAAAAATCAAAATTTTATGTTAAAATTATCTTATAGAAAAATCAAAACTTTATGTTAAATTTTTTATTACCTTAAAGATATGTTAACTTTCAAATTTTCTAATCCCCATATATATATATATATATATGAAAAATCATTATTAAAAATACTTGTTATCTTGTAAAACTGCCTATTATCTTATAGAAAAATCATAGCTTTATGTTAAATTTTTATATATAAAAAATGTGCTAACTTCAAAATTTATACTATAAACTTTCTAATCCATATTTGGAGTTATATATATATACTTGTCAAATTGATGCTTGTCATTAATAACGTGTATATTTTAAAATTGCTAGTAAATAATAGTTAAATAAGTGAAAAACCCACAAATACCTGTCAAATTTAACCATTCTTGAGGATATTTCATGATTTCATAAACTCAATTCACAACATCTTAAGGATATTTCATAATTTCAAAAATTTACACCATCTTAGGGATATCTCATGATTTCATAAATTATGTGCTTTACAGTGAGTTGAGTTGAAAGCAACTTTATGGCAAAAGGGATAATTTGCAGTTATTACCACTAAATGTTGGTGGCTGATTGTGTGGTTTAGTTGTAAAATTGTTTTTATTTTTATAATGCCTTTGGATATATTTGTTTGTCCAGCTTCCCTTAACTCACTTGTCATTTTCCACCATCTTAGGGATATTTAAAATTGAGACCTTAAATATTTGCATTACAAGCATGGCAAAGATTACCATAATCTAGGGAGCAATAGAAGAGCTCATAATTCAAAAATTGTGGATTAAGTGCATAAAATGAGCAGTGTGATTGGAAATCTTGGTACCAAATTCCACAACAGGAGCAGAGGTAGCATCTTGGTCCAAAACATAAGCTCCAAATTCCAATACCCTCCCTAGTTCTTTAGCATTTTCAAAAAACTTGCTCCTTGCAACGTATTGCACTTAAACTTAGTTTTGTCACGAATCAACAAAAGTTTCTATCTTCACAGTGTATTGCATTGCAACAAAGTTTCTATCTTTGTGGTGTATTCATGACAACAAAATTTTTATCTTCAGTGTATTATTAAAATATACTCCATTTATGTATACTAATCTGGTCAAGCACAACACACTGAGTTGATGCTAAATATGTAAGTTTTAATCTTTTGAGCTAGTTTAGATTTATTTATTACAATTGTGTTTTCTTAAACTATTTTCATATTTTTTTCAAGGATTCATCTAGTTTGATCAGAATATATATCAATGAACTAAATTTATCATGTGCAGAATGTTCGTGACTATGGAGCTACCAAGTTGTTCAATGGGAGAGCTGTAGCAAGAGGAGGGGAGGAGCAATGTAATTGTGATTTTTATTTTGAATTTATTTATTTGTAATAATTCTGTATATAAGACAATCTAGCTATATGAGGTTGAAGTTTGATTCCGATCTCCACCTATTTTTTCCATCTAGAAACCAACCATCATTGAACCGTGCATGCATAAGCTGCTTCATCAATGCCCTCTACAAAACTACACAAGATGGAATGCTACAAATTGGAGTGTATTATGCCCTTCCGGATGGCTGCTTGTCCCCATCGAAGTCACCGAACTGAATAGGATCACCTCAATTACTTCATTTTAACTTTCATCAAGAGGGAGAGAAGAGTAATCAATCTGGTTAGGTCAGGAAGGGGCCTTATTCGCAAACTGGAAATTACAGTAATCCAAGCTTTCCCCACCATGTTCCCCTATGAATTCTTCACCTCATTAAATTTACCAAGGTTCTTCTTCCCTAGAATATCTAAAATAAAGAATTTATTAAAAAAATTGTCCATAATTATAATATATATATGAAATAATGGAGAAATATATATATATATATATATATATATATATATTAAAGTCGCAAGAAGGGTAATTTTAAAAAGAAACCATCAAAAATAAAAAATAAAAAATATTTACTTGACAAGCAAGAGTCCCCATCAAATCCTTAAGATGGTGTCAAGTGACAAGTGAGTTAAGGGAGGTTTGGGCAAGTAAATATATCCAAAAATTTTACGATAATAAGAACAATTTTAAAATTGGATCACACAGTCTAGCCCACAGCATTTGGTGGCAATAATTACAAATCGTTCTTTTGTCATAAATATAAATTAAACTTAGTTCAACGTACAAGAACATAATGAAAAGGTACAAATTACAATGACTTAAGTTATGAAAAAGTGAAAAATACAATTACTTTAGTTCAGAATTTTTTTTGCATTTTATAATTTTAAATTAATTTTATTTATTTTAAAAATAAAAAGTAATAAGATGTATTGATATTGTTGATAATACAGTGAAAATTTATTTAGTAAAATTTTAAGCTGAGAAATAAAACTCAATTTTAATACATTAATTAGAAAAAAGGAATTTTAACATGAGCTTAAAAGTTTCATGAAGTTTCCAAATAAGATCTCATGCAACACCTTAAAAGCTTCTAAAACCTACTATTTAAATGAGTAATAGACATGTGAAATCGTAAGTGTATATTATGAAGTAAATAGAGGAAATATGGGCATATACATGTTATTGATTGAAAACATTCTTAATCAAGGGACGAGTTTAACTGAGAGACAAAATGGTTTTTTGGTCAGAATTCTGCAATAGAATTTGAAGATACATTAGTTTTCTAGCCAGTCTTCTAGCCATCATTAGCATGTTTTCCAGTAGGTGGTCTGAACCTGCCCAGCGGGAAGCCAGATATTTTTGACCACCTACCTATAGAATAATTGTTCCAAAATTCTAACTTTAACATAACAAGAGTATCTTCTGTCAAACTACAAAACAAAGGGCTACAAGCAGGAATGTCAGAAGTTAAGAGTCTGATGAGATGACCGGTGTTGGATCCTTGGCACTGGATCCTAATGGAGCAGAGGTAGCAAAAATACATAGAATGTGACACTCAATACGATCCAACTTATCATCCATTCGTTCAGGACATACCCATTGGTTTTGCTAAACCTATTTAACATCTCCAAGGTTGGCAAAGATATTGTATATTTCTGCTTATTTTTCAGTTAAAACCTTGCCCAGTAGAGTTTTCATTTGTCAATATAGAGAAATGGCATTAAAATATTGTTTTTTTCCTTTCCTTAGTATGACCAAGGTCAGGAACCTATCGTCCAACTTCGTCCATGATCTCTGAGTCCGAGAAGGCCTATCTTTCTCTAGTTGTCATGGTTTCCAATTGACGAATTTCATCATGGGTATTTGAGGGGGCACCCAAATGAAAAGTAGCAACAGCCTCTTCGGCTTGCTATTGGGCTCGGTTTTGGCCCTGGGGCCAAGGCCACAGCCTCCCCCCTAGCCCCCCGCCCCCCCACGCCGACATCTCATCCATCGATGCTGCATGGTGTCAAACAGCTTTATCCCACTACTTAAAGCACAAAACTGGATAGGAAGGGAGGACTGGACGACCAAATAAAATACAAACAATACGTTAGACAAAATCAGGATGGTGTAGCCCTCAAGGGACAGGACCCGACTCCAAAATAGGAATAACCAACAACAATTAATAAGGTGAGATTCATAAATCCAAAGACAATGAATAGGAAAAGAAAGACCAACCCAGCGCTAAGACTGAAACCCACTATTACAAATGCCCTAAATATACAATTTCAATGCCAACACTAGAATCCATCTCCAGAAGTCAACACCAAAAACCAAGTCCATAAGCCAATACCTAAAACCAAGCAAAATACCAGCAACAAGATGATAATTACAAGAGGGATTCGGAGTTACTCAGAATGCGGTGAATTCATTGCATCAAGGACAACCAACCGAAGAGGATATCTATGTGCCAACTACGTTGATAACACCCGAGTTGTTGTGGTCCTCTACCAAAATGTTTCTAGTTCTCCTAGTGGAATTTATTTTCCCAAACCTACAATAACATCCAAATCTCTCCCACATAACCCACACTCAACATCACTCAATTTATAGGTTTCTCCATAGGCACTCCCAGGAATGGCAGCCAATTGTGCCCTCAACTTGGTTGAGGTCAGTAGCTTGCAGCCACCCCCACATTCTTACATGCAACAAGTCAGACCCCCTCCCTCAAAACCCCGAGCTTTTTCCTTATAGTGCTCCAATTCCACCATTCTCGCTTCCCTCCTTTCCTTCTCAGGCTTCCACATGCCATGGGTGGTGAGGTATCTATTGCTTGCTTGCTAAAGCATGCATGGGAGTGGCCATGCCACCCCCGTCATTTAATGTGTTATGCTCCGCAGGGTGGAAACCACAACCCCTAAATCCACCATTCACCTTGATTATCACCCCCATCAAGGAATAATATTGTTTTAATCTTAATTACAATAAAATAATAATAAACTTAAGCCCCGAGGGTTAGCGCAGTTGGTCGAGTCCCCATCATTAAAGCACCTCTACTATTGAGAGGTCACAGGTTCAATTCTCTCGACACTCTTGGGGTCAACCTTCGTGGTTGAGCCAACAAGAAGTGATGCTTCAGAGTAGATTTGCCTAATACAAATATTTCGTGGACGTAGCAGTCACCAATCTTTGTATTAATTTTAACTGTTGTAGCCCCAACCCAATTTTAAGTTTTTTCAAGTGGTTTAATGCTTAAACCCAACATAACCTGTAGCTTATATAAATCTTAAACTTACATGCAACTAAAAAAATCAGAGACTACTCTACTCTTTTGACATTTTTAATTGATACAAGAAATAAATGTAAGCATTCATCCCACATGTCACATTTATTTTTGGTCCAATGACCCTGGAAAACTAATCAGTTCAAAAAGATTATCAGCTAAAGAATAATAATACATACTTACCTCTCCCTTGGGAAGAGTGCCTTTGATAGTCCACTTTCTCTCTAATCTTTGAACCACAGTCTTAGTTTCTTTCTCTCACTTTCATTCAACCTTCAGAGACTAAAAACTTAAACTTATGTTAGTTGTACTCTTCCTAGAAATTCAAGCTTTTGTCCAAACCTTAATTGCCTAGATATGCTTGACATCTACTCTAATAAGACAACAATTGGATCCTTGAGTTTCGAGTTGTCTGACTCTTGAATGTTGCTTCGAACTTCTCGTTGATCAGCTACATGTATCCCTTGAAAAGAGTGTAGACAGGTGCATAAAATGCGAGTTGCATGGAGCATTTACTTTCCATAAAAATCTCTCAACAAGACTTTGATTATACCTCGAACAAAGTGCAAGCATTCTCTGGCTACCTCCTTGATTTTCAAGCCCCTTTCTTGAGCTTATACTCTGCCTCTTATAAAATCAGGCTTCCTCCTAGAAACTCAAGCTTGTTGTAGCAAAATTTCTCAGCTATAAAACTTTCTCCCTCAACCTTCTCCTCCTCTTCTCCTTGCTCCCTCTCTTCTCCAAAACTCTCATGTGAAGAATGAATGAGAGAAACTTCCTTTTTCTCTTTTTGTCTTCTCAAATGAAGAGAACCCTAACCCTTGAGATCTAATGGCTGAGATTAAATATCAGCTCATTAGATCATTTTCTCTTGACCCCTTCTTTCATGTGTCCCCTTCAATTAATGAGACTCCTAGTCACTTTTTTAATGTTTTTCTACCATGTGCACTTTTTGTCTAATAAAGTCACTTTTGATACATAAAAGTCACTTTAATAATAAAGTGTAGCCTGTAATTTTCTTATAAAGTCACTTTATAACACTAGTGACATTGATATATTAAAGTGCATAGAACATAGCCCATAAAAAGTAACTATCCTCCATAACATTAATATAATTCATAATGTCACATGACAAAAAGGACATTAATGTGTATTCCTAAGACAAAAGGATAAGGCACTAGGAAACACCTCCTTGGTACCCTTATCTTCAACACTCCCTCTTACCGAGGAAGGTGTTTCTCACCACTCCTATCATGTCTCTGAAATATACATGCTTGCCCCTTGGCCATGACTTGGTGAGAATATATGCTACAAGTTCATCAACAGATATATATTGAAGCCTCATTGCACCTCTTTGAACCCAACCCTGAGGAAGTGGTACTTGATCTCTATGTTCTTTGATCGGTCACGAAATACTGGATTCTCTACCTCTAACCAAATAAGCCACATATCATCTTGCGAAGCCAAATAGCCTCGCAGTTGACCTAACTAGCTACAATATATTCAACTTCTGTTGAGCTCAGTGCCATTGATCTCTGCTTCCTCTAAACCATGACACAACTATCAAACCCAAAATGAAACAACATCCGGAAGTAATTTCCAATCACTAGCACTGCATGCCCAATTTGAGTTTGTACAACCTAACTCCATCTCCTCGAATATAGTCTAGACCATAATCCATTGTGCCTTGTAGGTACCTCAGCATATGTTTCGCAAACACCCAGTGCACTCTCCTAGGCTTCATCATAAACTAACTCAATATGTTCATAACAAAACACATATTCGGTCTAGTGTTGACTATATACATCAAAGAACCGATCAACTGACGATACAAAGAGGGGTTCACAAACTCGGAATCTAAAGCGTGTAGCTTCTTCCAGTTGATGATCATAGGAGTAGCCATAGGCCTGCAACCCTCCATACAAAATCTCCTCAGTATGTCCCCTACATACATGCCCTGGCCCACGAAGATATGCCCATGCTACTGCCAAACCTCCAACCCCAAAAAGTGATGCATCAATCCTAAATCAATCATATCAAACTCTGAAACAAGGACTCTCTTGCAATGTTGGATGAGTTTATCCTCTCTTGTAATAAACAAGTCATCCACATACAAAACTATAACAAGTGGATCATCACCAACCATGATAAAGTATAGGTTCAGATCTGCATCACTCTGTTGGGAACCTATCTGCTGCAAGTAGGCATCTATCCTCTCGTACCATGCTCTTGGTTCCTACTTCAGTCTAGATAAGGCTTTCTTAAGCCTACAAACATGAGACTCCCTCCCACGCACCTCAAAGCCCCATGGCTGCTCAATGTACACCTCCTGTATAACCCCATTGAGAAAGGAGGTCTTCACATCCATCTGGAGAATCCTCCAACCCATCTCAGTTGTTATAGAGATCATTGCTCTAATAGAGGTATAACAAGCAACTGGTGCGAAGGTCTCCTCATAGTCAACTTCTTCTACCTGTGAGAACTCCCGCGCCTCAAAACGAGCTTTGAACTTCTCCACGCTACCATTTGCAACATGTTTAATATTGTAGAGCCACCTGGAAGTCACCATCGACTTCCCCTCAAGTCTCGACACTAACTCCCACACATCCTTCTTCATGATGGAGGCATACTTCTCCATCATGGCATCCCACCAAATTTGCTGACTAGCAGCCTCCTCGTAGCTACCTGGCTCAGTCTCCACAATATTTGCCACATAGCCACCCAACCTCTCTAGTGGTTTGCTCTCCATAACTTGACCACTTGGGTCTCCCCACTGCCTCCTGGGCTTCCTTTAGGGTCTCACGAAGCCATTTTGGCTTCATCTTCCTATAGTAGCCTCCTCAACTGATATGGGAAAATCCTCGATTGGAGCCTCTCCTCTTGACGAGGAAGGCCCCTGTACTCTTAGATCTTGCACCCGGTGATACTTGACTTTGTGAAACTGTCACCCCTGAAGTAGGTGATCCTCCTGACCCTAGTGTACCACCTGAAGGTCCTAATACATGTGGTGTGGCCCCCTATTGAGGAACCTGCTTCTCTACTCGATCAACCTCCCGAGACCTCCTCAAGGCCCTCTCCTCAAATCTCAAGTCTCACCTCAAGACAACTTTCCTCTGTGCAGGAATGCATATACGATAGGCCCTGTTGGTCTCACTGTAACCCAAAAAGATACCCTTCTTTGCAATGGGTTCTAGCTTTATCCTCTTCTCCTCAGGGACGTGTAAATATGTAAGGCACCTAAAGATCATGATGTGCCCAATCTCAAGCTTCTTCCCAGAAAAAGACTCCTCGAGAGTCTTACTACCCAAGACTCTATGCGGACTCCTATTCTGCAGATACACTGCAGTCTTACACGCCTCAGCCCACAAAAAAAAGGTAGCCTCTGATCATGCAACATAGCACTATCTGCACCCATTATGGCCTTGTTCTTCTCTCTACCACACCCTTCTGTTGCAGGTTATAAGGCACTTTGTACTCCCTCCTGCTACTCGCACTACTATAAAACTCCATCTCCTTAGAGGTATACTCACCCCCATTGTCCAATCTCAACAACTTGATCTTCTCCCCACCTAGTTATCCACAAGAGCCTTAAACTCTTCAAACCTCTTGAAGACCTCATCCTTGGTCTTCAGAAAGAAAATCCAGGTCTTCATGGAGTAGTCATCAATGAAGGTCACATAGTAGTCACATTCGTTCAATGATACATGAGACATAGGACCACAAACATTAGAGTGTACCAAGTCAAGGATACTTGCTGCTATGTTGTCATTACTCGGGAAAGGTATCTTAGTGCACTTTCCCAAAGCATACATCATGATGCTCAGTGTTGAACTTAGGTAATCACGTAACCATCTCCCTCAGCATCTTGAATGCTCCATGGTGCAAGTGGGCCATTCCCTTGTGCCAAATCTCACACAACTCACTATTGTTGGTTTGTGCCACTAAGGCTCTAGTAGGCTGAAACATAAACCTGTAAAGTCTCCTACTGCAGACTCCAATCACTCTAGTTGACTCGATATTGGATCCTCTGGGATATATAAGCACCTGTGCTCCTCGGAACACCACTACATACCACCTGTCCTCAATACTGGAGACTAAAATCAAGTTCTTCAACCCGGGAACATAAAGAACATTCATCACTTTCAAAGGAGATGAAGACTCCCTCTAAAAGGATATTGTCCCCACTCATGCTGCTCTGACCTTGGAGTTATCTCCAAGCACAACCTCCAAGTCAATATCATCCTCTGTGAGACTCGTGACGTGCTCTCTCACTCCAGTCATATGGCAAGATGCTCCATTGTCTACAAACCATGCACCGGAAGACGTGACATGAGTGGCTAGACTCACCACTAAGGCAAACTCTATGTCAAATCTAGAGGTGAACTCATCCACCTCTGTCAAAGCTACTACACCCTTCTTCTTTTCTTCTTGTTGGGACACTGAACAACAAAGTGACCCAACTTCCCACAAGAAAAGCATTTCACTTTTCTCATGTCCTTCTCCTTTGCCTTCTGCTTCCCCTTATGTTGCTTGGCTCCACTTGAAGACCTCTTCTTGGCCTTCTTCTTTCCCTTAGTTGCGAGGGCAACATTCTCCTCCTCACATCTCCCACCATGTTGGCTGCCACTCTTGGCACTCCTTCTGGATGAAGTCATCCCACATCCTCCTCCAGTATGGAAAATGCACTCTGGCCACAATGCCATTTATGAATCCATCCCACTGTTTGGGAAAACCATCTAGTGTCATCCTAACTAACTAGTCCTAAGGGATAGCCTCTCCCACAACATCCAACTTGTTAATTTTGGGCAACTAAGTCCAAACTCCATGTTGCATTGCTCATATGATTATCATGATATTTTTGTTGGATTCCTCTTTCGGAGAGGTGCAAAATTGATCTAAAGATCATCTTGTTTGGATGAGCAGAACTTATGTTTTAATTTTATTTTCCACACATGTGCAATTTGTCAAGGTCGGCCAGATTTGTAATGTAGGCTCACAAGCCCAATAGATGTGTCACACACCCTCATTGATGGATATAAATTGGAGAGACATGATGCCCACTTCAAAGGGAATGGAAATCAAAGGAACAACAGGTTCAAAGGAAGGAGGAAGGCTCCCTATGTTCGAAGTGGAAATGGGCAACCTTTCAAGAGGTCAAGGAATTCCAGGTATGATGAATCTAATGTTGTTGATAGGAAAAATGAATATATTCTTATATCTGCCCTCTTTGTTGCATCTCCTTCCAATGCCCTGGACAATTGGTTGATTGATAGTGGTGCCTCAAGGCACTTCACTAGATATAAGGAAGCCCTCTCTAATTTGATTGAAAAGGATACTAATTTGAAAATTATCCTTGGAGACAATGGCACCTATCCCGAAGACCTCTTCTTGGCCTTCTTCTTTCCCTTAGCTACGAGGGCAACATTCTCCTCCTCACATCTCCCACCATGTTGGCTGCCACTCTTGGCACTCCTCCTGGATGAAGTCATCCCACATCCTCCTCCAGTATGGAAAATGCACTCTGGCCACAATGCCATTTATGAATCCATCCCACTGCTTGGGAAAACCATCTAGTGTCATACTAACTAACTGGTCCTCAGGGATAGCCTCTGCCACAACATCCAACTTGTTAATTTTGGGCAACTAGATCCAAACTCCATGTTGCATTGCTCATATGATTATCATGATATTTTTGTTGGATTCCTCTTTCGGAGAGGTGCAAGATTGCTCTAAAGATCATCTTGTTTGGATGAGCAGAACTTATGTTTTAATTTTATATTCCACGCATGTGCAATTTGTCAAGGTCGGCCAGATTTGTAATGTAGGCTCACAAGCCCAATAGATGTGTCACACACCCTCATTGATAGATATAAATTGGAGAGAGATGATGCCCACTTCAGAGGGAATGGAAATCAAAGGAACAACAAGTTCAAAGGAAGGAGGAAGGCTCCCTATGTTCGAAGTGGAAATGGGCAACCTTTCAAGAGGTCAAGGAATTCCAGGTATGATGAATCTAATGTTGTTGATAGGAAAAATGAATATATTCTTATATCTGCCCTCTTTGTTGCATCTCCTTCCGATGCCCTGGACAATTGGTTGATTGATAGTGGTGCCTCAAGGCACTTCACTGGATATAAGGAAGCCCTCTCTGATTTGATTGAAAACGATACTAATTTGAAAATTATCCTTGGAGACAATGCCACCTATCCCGTGAAAGGGACAGGGATTGTGACCCTTAATCTAAATCAAGGTCAAGTCCTCTACCTGCAAGATGTGTTGTACATACTTGACTTGAAGAAGAATCTAATGTCTAACTCGGCAATGGAAGACAAAGGATTCAAGGTGGCATTCATCGATGGAAAGGTACGCATTTTGAAAAGAAACTTCAAAGAAGCGTTCACTCTTGGTTTTAGAGTTGATACACTCTATCAGGTTGGAGGAAATCTGCTGGGGGCCATGACATGTGACACAACTCTTCAAACCAAGCTATGGCACCGAAGGTTTCCACACCTTCATTACAAAGCCCTTCCCGAAGCAAGGAAGGTGGTGTTAGGGATGCCCAAGTTCAAAAATGATCATGAAGGCGTTTGTCAGGGTTGTGCCAAAGGAATGCATACAAGGGGACCATTCCCCTTCAAGTGTCACGAAGACATCTGATATTTTGCAATTGATACATTCTGATCTTTCTAGTATGATGCCCGTAACATCCTTGGGAGGATGCTTATATTATATCACTTTTATAGATGACTTCTCCCGCAAACTTGGATATACTTTTTGAAGAAGGACGAAGCATTCAAGTGGTTTTGTACCTTCAAGGCCTTGGTTGAAAATCAAACAGGGAAGAAGATCAAAATTTTGAGGACCGATAATGGAACCGAATATGAGTCAAGTGAATTCAGTGACTATTGTAGGAAAGCTAACATTAAAAGGGAGACCACCACTATGTATACTCCCGAACAAAATGGTGTTGCTGAAAGGAAGAATAGAACCATTGTGGAAGTTGCCCGTGCCATGCTTTATGAGGAAGGTCTTCTGAAGTTCCTATGGGGAGAAGCTGCCAACACCGCTGTGTGTGTTCAAAATAAATGTCCACATCCGCATTGAACTCCAAAACTCCCGAAGAAGTCTTATCTAGTAAGAAGCCCAATGTCTCTCATTTTAGAGTTTTTGGATATCCTATTTATTTTCATGTGCTGAAAGAAAAGAGGAGCAAGTTGGATGCTTCTAGGAAGAAGGGAAAGTTTGTGGGCTACAGTGAAACCTCGAAGGCATATAGAATCTATGTGCCTGGTCAAAGAGAAGTGGAGATATGCCATGATGTCACCTTCAATGAAGATGTTGCCCTCAGGAAGGTTAGAAATCTTCCTATCTCAAAGGAAGACAAAGAAGAAGAAGTAGAAGCTGGAAGGCAAGAAGAACCGAAGGTTGAACCGATGCCCGATGTCCTGCCCAATGTCGAAGGTCCGATGGATCCTGTAGATTCACCCTCTTCAAATAAAAGAAGACCTTCATGGCTAAGAGACACTCTCAAAGATGCCGAGAGACATATTGCTCCTAGGGGAACATTCCGGGAAAGTAAGAAGTTGAATAAGTACCAAGGGTACCTAGCAACCATGAGTACTATTGTACAATCTAAACTTGGAACTTTTGAAGAAGTCGTAAAGCATCAAGTTTGGAAGGATGCTATGCACAAGGAATATGAATCGATCATGAAGAATGATGTCTGGGATGTGGTCCCTAGACCGAAGGACAAATTTGTTGTCACCTCGAAATGGCTCTAAAAGATCAAGCATGGAGTCGATGGAAGTGCTGAAAAGTACAAAGCGAGATTTGTTGCCCGAGGCTTCTCTCAAAAGGAAGGCAGAGATTATGATGATATATTTGCACCTGTTGCCCGCTACACCACCATCTGATCGATCATTGCCCTTGCTGCAACGCAAGGATGGAGTCTCCATCAGATGGATGTGAAGACTGCCTTCTTACATAGTTCAATCAAGGAAGAGGTTTATGTGGAGCAACCTCTGGGGTTTGAAGTTCGAGATAGAGACACATATATATGCAGGTTGAAGAAAGCCCTCTATGGGTTGAAGCAAGCCCACAAGGCTTGGTATGAGAGGATCGATAGCTACTTGATGAAGTTGGGCTTCACTCGAAGTGATGTTGATCTAAACCTTTATTTTAAGGTTGATAATGACAAGCCTCTCATTTTGGTTCTCTATGTCGACAATCTCTTCCTGACAGGTGTTGACCCTCTCATTCATCAATGTAAGAGGGAGCTAGCTTTCGAGTTCGAGAGAAGGACCTAGGACTGATGCACTATTTCCTAAGCTTGGAGGTCTGGCAAAAGCCAGGTGAGATTTTCCTTTCTCAAGGAAAATATGTCGTGAAGCTGCTGGAGAGATTTGGGATGGTGGACTGCAAGTCCGTGACTACTCCAATGGAACTCAACTTTAAGAAGTTGTGTGGAAGTGTTGTTGGACCCGAGTTGGGAAATCCCACCGAGTATCGTCAACTCGTGGGGGCCTTGATGTTCTTAGTGAATTCACATCCGGACATATGTTTTGCAGTGAACACGTTGAGTCAATATATGGTTGAGCCTCATCACATTCACTGGATTGGTGCCAAGAATCTCTTGAGATATCTTCGGGGCACAATCAACCATGGGCTGAGATACACTGTCGAGAGTATGAGGCTCCATGGATATACCGATGTTGATTGGGCAGGCAGTGTGGTGGATCGTAAGAGCACATCTGGATGTTGCTTCACTCTTGGTTCTGCTTTGATATCTTGGATGAGTAGAAAGCAAACACTGGTTGCTTTGAGCACTGTCGAGGTCGAATACATTGCAGCGAGTATGGCCTGTTGTGACGTTGTTTGGTTGAGAAAGCTCTTCAGTGAGTTGTTTGGACATGTGTTGGATACCACTATTATCCTTTGTGATCACCAAAGTGGGATTCGTCTTTCTGAGAATCCTGTGTTCTACGACCGATCCAAGCATATTGATATTAGGTACCACTTTGTCCGGGACATGATACAGCGAGGCGTCGTAAGGCTCGATCACATTGGGACTGATGAGCAAGTCACAGATATTCTCGCCAAGCCCTTGGGGAAGTTTTAATTCTTAACCTTCAGTGAGAAGCTTGGTATCGTGGACAGACCCTATATTCTGAGGGTCCCATCTGAGTTGGACTATGAGCTCTAGGAGCTCCAAGGGACTTGGGGATAGCTTCTTGGAGCTATAAGCAACCACAAGGCTAGGTTCGCCGAACCTTGTTGGTGTGCTTCTTCCCCACCATTATGACATTAAATTGGTTCACCCTCTCTTTGATCTATACCCCGCATGCATCCTACCCATGGAGTTTTGGACTCATGGGAAGTACCTCTCATTTGGCCAATGAGGTGGGAGATGTGGATAGAGATCGATAGCATGACCGATGGATGCATCGGGGATTATCGTCCTCTCTATGTCTAGGATGGGATGTGTCAAACACCTTGATCTGGGATCAAGTCTGGATGAGGTTCTTACCTCTAAACTAACTTTGGGTCAGTATGTGACTCTCTTGAGTCCAATTGAGGTTTTAACCTCTAAGCTGACTTCGGGTCAACAGAGTGTGATATCTTTGTGACTCACTCTCATTATGTGAAGAGGAGCCAGCAAAGCATGTTACAGCAGGATGACACAGGAGTGCAGGATGATATATGATAGTATACTATGGTATTGTATGACATGATGGCACAGGTGGACAGATGGAGTTATCCCTAGTTGAGAGGGAGTGTTAATTTTGGGCAACTAGGTCCAAACTCCATGTTGCATTGCTCATATGATGATGATGATGATGATTTTGTTGGATTTCTCTTTCAAAGAGGTGCAAGATTGATCTAAAGATCATCTTGTTTGGATGAGCAGAACTTATGTTTTGATTTTATTTTCCACACATGTGCAATTTGTCAAGGTCGTCCATGTTATCGCTTGTCGCCTACACCTACCTACAGTTAGCGGGAAAAGCCTTTAACCCCACAAGGTGTGGTTGGTGGCAAAGAACTCAGAGAAGGGGCTGTCACACTAATCCCAACTCTCTCCGTTTAAGCTATCTCCTAGGTTTGCTATGGAGGGTGGTCCCTAAATGGAAAACTAAGTTTATGATTTGAGTTTCTAGGAGAATATTAGAATGAAATTGGATTACTTTTGAAGATTCATGAGCATTTATGAACAACTTTGAAATAATGACAAACTATTTAACCAGTGTCTTTACAAATAACGTGCTCAAAAGTAAAAGAAATGCTCAAAGAGATGAGAACACAGCAATCCTGAAATGGAAACAAAACACTGTTAGCACAAGATATCACAAATGCTCTCAAGATAAATAGATTTATGAATCAAAGCATGAGAAACTGTCTTGCTCAAAAGGAAACAATTAGTGTTTTACTTTGGAGAATGTAAATGAGATGATAGAAAAACTCAAATGTTAGACCAAGATAACAACATGCAATTGAGTGTTGGAAATGATATAGGATTACGGCTCTGCTCTGCTAGGGTTCCCGCTGGCCCCTGCAACTGCGCCGACTGACTCAGACCGTCTTTCAGCTTTCCCCTGGCTCTCTACTCCTTGATTAGCGCAGACTGGCATAGGTTTACCTGCAATGGCAGGCCCTTCGGGGGGGGCGCCCAGTGTTCCCCCTCAAGTAACGACAAACACGCTCCTATAGAACCTTCAAAGGACTCTGTCTCGGATCAGACGATTCCTGAGGCCAAGGACACCCTGATGCACGAATCGCAAAAAGTCACAACCGAAACAAGCAGTGGAGCACAGGAAGAAGAAAATGGGCGAAAAGAAACACCCGCAGTGACTTCAACCACCTGCAAACCAATCGCTGCTGAAAGGCCAAAAATCGAACTTCCAAGCCACAGAATCAATGGTCAAATCCAGTACATGAGAGACCACGCCCTCATTGGTAAATTCATTAGATTTTCGCCTACAGAAAAAGCTCTGCAAGGATGGATTTCTACCAAATGGAAACCCAAAGGGCATGTCACCCTTCAGCTTGGACCTAAAGGTTTTTTCACTGCAATCTTCATTTGCATTGAAGATCGTAACAAGGTTTTGGATGAAGGACCTTCCTTCTTTAACTTAGCCGGCTTATACCTAAGGGACTGGGTGGAAAGGTTCAACCCTGACAAGGAAGATTTCAGATGGGCACCGGTATGGATCAGGATGTACTCGCTCCCTTTGGAATACTGGGATGAAGAATCTTTAAAAGACATTGGCAAGGGGCTGGGGGAGTTCATAAAAATTGCGGAGGAAACGAAGATGCGTCGATACACCTCTTATGCACGCATCTGTGTCTACATGTGCCTGAACAAAGCCCTCCCAGACTCGGTAAGCCTCTATCATGATGATTTTGAATGGATCCAACCATTAGATTTTGAACATGTACCCTTCCGCTGTCGTAAATGTCACATTCATGGGCATCTCTTCAGGGATTGCCCGCTTAATGCCAAGCCGTAAGCCTTAGATCTCCGAGATAATGCTGCACCTGAAGGGTTTACTAAGGTCTCCAATAGAAGGAGGACACATTAGAAACCTGCTACTGGGAAAAAATCCAACCTAGCTACCTCCTCCAAACCTTCCACCAGTAATAGCTTTGAAGTTCTAGCCACTACTGCCGAAGACTCCCCTCAAGCAACCCAGCCCGCCTCCCAAGCGGTCAAATCGCCCTCGTTCCCCCCTCCGCCTGATGCACCCCCCATTCCTCAGTCCATGGGGGATCATCTTGGAAATCCTGAAGCTCATATGAAAGACCCAAACTGGAAACCAAACGGAATGGATGTAGACTGTATCCCTAGTCAAACCTTAGCATAAAGCAGTCAAGCACAACATATGGATGAAGAACCGGAAAGCATCGACCTGAGAGGGCTCGACATCTTTGAGCTCGAACAAGCCTGCAAGAGGAAAGAGTTTGACAAGATTCAAGAGCATCAGCTCGATACTCTGGAAGTCATCATATCCAGGGCCTTTCAACAAAAAGAACTGGGAATACAACCAGGCAGTCAGTGGGATGGCAATCAACTTCCTAAAGACTCCAAGAAGCGAGGGAGAAAAACAGATCTACAAAGAACTATCACAGTGGGCAAAATCCTGGTTGACTCAAGCAGATATGCTAAGCTGACAAAGTACTACAAGCCTCTCCCAAACAGTGAATCATGAAGCTCACTTCATGGAATCTAAGAGGGCTCAACAATCCAGGGAAACTCATAATGATAAAAAACATGATAAAGCAGGAGCAGCCCCAAATATTCTTCATGCAAGAAACAAAATGTAACAACAGCACTCTTGGAAACATTCTCTCAAAAGCATGGCCTGGATGTCACTCAGTAGTTGTGGACGCCTCGGGAGCCTCTGGCGGGTTGGCCATTGCCTGGAACACACAGGCCATCTCTCTCTCAGATTTCCATGCTTCCCACCACATCATACAAGCTACTTTTCACATCATAGGAACAAACATTCATGGACATCTTACTAATGTCTACTTCCCCCAGGAAGCGGGCAATAAGATTGCACTTCTGAACACTATCGGAGCGCTCAACTTCAACAGACTCCTTCCCCTTTGGATAGTAGGAGGTGACTTTAATATGATCACCAAGCTGGAGGAAAAGCAAGGGGGCAGAGCCAAATTGGAACAAGAGAGCAGCCACTTTATAGACTTCATACAAAGCAACATGCTAATAGATCTACAATACTGTAACGGAGTTCACACCTGGAGCAATCGCAGGGCAGGGCGACAACACATAGCCTCCAAGCTAGACCGATTTCTCATTTCAAACAATGCAGTTCATCTGGGCAGAGACATCTCAACCTCTATTCTCCCTCTCACCGGCTCAGATCATTAGCTGATTTCCCTGCAATGGAAAAGACCAGGTAACTCAACGCGTCGCCCTTTTCGCTTTGAAGCATTCTTGCTCAATCACCCCGCTTTCAATGACCTCATCAGCTCCATTTGGAAGAACTTCTCGCCGCTAGAAGGGTCCAAGATGTACCAGTTTCAACAGAAACTCAAATTCCTTAAAACCCACATCAAGCGCTGGAATCATACCACATTTGGCAATATCTTTCAGGCACAACAAGATCTAAACAAAGAAATAAGGGATCTCCAGCAGCAAATCATCACAGAAGGTTACACGGAACGGACATTGGAGCAAGAAAAGGAGCTACAAACTCAACTAGAGGAAAGATCAAAGCAGGAAGAAATCCTATGGAGGCAAAAGTCTAGAATCAGATGGCTGAAAGAGGGAGAAAGAAACACCAAATTCTTTCACAAAACCACAATTCAAAGACGAATGCACAATACAATCACTTTCATTAAGAATCAAGAAGGGGAAAGAGTGGAAAACCACACAGAGATCGAGGAGGAGTTCATCAATCACTTCCAGGCAGTGCACCAAGAGCCTCTATTCGATAGACAGTCGGCCATCAAAAAAATCACACAAAACATACCAAAAATAATCACAGAAGAGCACAACCAACTTCTTTTGCGCCCTGTCTCGACTCAGGAGGTGGATTTGGCCATGAAGCAGCTCAAGGAGGGTAAAGCACCAGGTCCGGATGGTTTCACGACTACCTTCTTTCATAAATTTTGGGATCTTATCAAAGAGGAGGTTTGGATGGTGGTGGAGGAATCGCGCTCTATGCACTGGCTTCTCCCCTCTTTGAATGCGACTTTCATTGCTCTAATTCCAAAAGAAGAAAATACCTGCACGCCAGACAAATTCCGCCCAATCGCCTTATGCAATGTCATCTACAAAGTTATTTCTAAAGTCATTGCCAACAGACTGAAACCGCTTCTACCCTTGCTTATCTCGCCAGAACAATCCAGATACGTGGAAGGCAGGCAAATACTGGACGGCATTATCCTCACTCACGAGATCATACACTCCCTCAAGCACACCAAACAGGCAGGTATGATTCTCAAGATTGATCTTTCTAAAGCTTTCGATAAGTTAAGCTGGATTTACATTCAAAAAATGTTATCTGCTTTCGGTTTCTCCCCAACTTGGGTTCGCTGGGTCACGAGCCTTATCTCCTCCACTTTCTTCTCTATCCTTATTAATGGAATTCCCTCTCGACCCTTCAGCCCCACTCGCGGTATCAGACAAGGGGACCCCCTATCTCCTTTCCTCTTTGTTCTAATGGCGGAAGGCCTGGGCCGTCATCTTAAAAATGCCCTTAGATCCCAGCAGCTCTGGGGCCTCTCTATACACCACTCCCCAGCACTAACCCACCAACAATTTGTGGATGACAACATGATGTTTGGCTACCCTTCAGTTCATGAAGCCTCCCTTTTTAAATCCCTATTGGATGACTTCTCGGCTGCCTCGGGGGCGAGCTTCAACACTGTAAAATCCCAGATTTTCTTCTTTCACACCCCTCCAATCACTCAATTTGCTATTGCCCGCATTCTTGGTTTTTCCATTGCCACTCTCCCATCCAACTACCTGGGCGCTCCCTTAATTGACTCCGCAATAAAGCATGCCTCCTGGCAAGGGCTCCTTGAAAAACTTGAAGCACATCTTTCTTCCTGGACTCACAGAACTTTGAACATAGCAAGCAAATTGGTCCTAATCAAAGCGGTGCTACAAGCTATGCCTCTTTATCTATTCTTAATTCTAGCAGCGCCAAAATGGGTCCTCAAAAAAATCAAAGCCCTACAGCGCAATTTTCTATGGGGATCGAAAGGCACCAATCGTAAATGGGCTTTGGTTAAATGGTCAACAGTGTGTAAGCCAAAGGAACAAGGAGGAATAGGACTGCGTGATCTTACTCACAGCAATGCCATTATGAGTGCCAATATTTGGTGGAATTGGCTCAAGGCACCCAATAAGCCATGGGCTATCATCTAGACTGCAAAGTATGCCAACCATAGACCACAGGAAGAACTCATAAGATTCACACCAACAAAGAAAGGCTCACTCATATGGAACGCTGCAAAACAACACCATCTGATTATACAACAGCATAGCTTCTAGGAAATACGGAATGGCAGCACCACTAGATTCTAGACTGACTCCTGGGATCAATTCCCTAAACTCACCAACATTTACAGACCGCCTCCTAGTCCGGACTGGGATATGCAGCGATTGGAAACAGTTCAGCAACAGTGGACAGACAGTACAGCTCAGGGATACAGACAGTGGAAACAGGCTGAAAGGTTGATAAGGAATATTGATGAGCAGACTTTGGAAGCGTTGAACTCAAAACTTAAAATTCGATGCATCAGAACATCGGACAACAAGGACATTCTAAGATGGGGGTACTCCCCAAAGGGCTCCTTCTCCACCAAGGAAGCATACAAAATAATAAGCAACGATCCAATGCCCAGAGATCCTTTGTGGAGCAGAATTTGGATTTCGGGGGTTTGGCCTAAAGTATCCCTATTTCTATGGCTCTTTGGCCATCAAAGAATCCTCACTTGGGACAACTTAAGGAAAAGAAGCTTTCATGGCCCCTCAATCTGTTCCAATTGCAGTTCTCAGGAGGAAACTCTGCAGCATCTCCTCAATACCTACTCTCTGGCTAGTCAATTGTGGGAGAAAGCTAGTTTTCGATGCCAAAAAAATTGTAGAATCTCTGAAGATATAATCAGCTCCATACGCAACTGGCATCAGACTCCATACAAGAGCGAATTACTAAACCAACTTTGGAGAATAATCCTTGGCCTCCTCCTATGGACAATCTGGAAAGAGAGAAATAAGCGCATCTTCAAGGATCAAAAAACTCCTCTAGACATCATCTAGAGGAACTTCTGCCTCAATCTCACAGAAACCTTGGCTCTACAAACCTGGTACACAAAAGACTACCCACCCTAGCAAATGAAAAGGCCATTTGGGAAAATTGGGGCATCTAGCTCCATCAAGGAACGCAAGTTCACAGAGCTCCTAGAACCTCCGACAACGCCACGAAGTCTTGGATCCCTCCTCCTCAAAACACCTACAAACTCAACTTCGATGGCGCTTCTAAAGGCAATCCAGGCAAAGCGAGATTTGGAGGCATCTTCAGAGATCATAACGGCAATCCTATAGTAATTTACCTCGGAAATCTTGGATGGGATACGAACAATTCGGCTGAGCTGGAAGGTCTTTGGCAGGGTCTTCTCCTTTCCCAACTACATGGGCTTCAACCACTTGAGATTGAAGGGGATTCCCAAATTCTCATTAATATGGCCACTCAGCTCCTAAATGGGGCTCATGCGCACAAAATCGCTAATAGTTGTAGACTTGAGGCACGTTTGGAGGCTATAGAACGGTGGCTCCACAACAACCGAGCTCTCCTCTTTAAGCACATTAAACGGGAAGGTAACAAAGTCGCTGATCTACTTGCCAACTCGAGAGTGGACAATGAGCACAATCTCCTCTCAGGTACTCTCAACATAATTCAGAATCATGATCAAAAACAGGAATGCAAAAAACTGGTCCAGAGTGAAGCGGAGCTCCCAGATGCGGGTGCAGAGGACAGAGTATAAAGTGATGGGATGGGGGTGCGGCATGGCGGGGAGACACCTGCCCACCGACAAGGCGGTTGGCGATCGGCATTTAACGTTTGCTGCGTTCGGTTTAATGGCATTTACTCTCGGCACTGGTTACAATCCCACCTCCGCTACTCGAAACGATCTCGCGTGTGGCGATATGGCTCGGCCTTCGGCTCCTATTAATGGTGGTTTATTACAGGGGTCCTTCGAGGCAAGGTCGTCTAGATAGATATTATGGAGAGCTGCTCTGGTTCGGCTAGCGCTCCCTTACCAGTTAGTCAATGGTGCACCCCGAATGCAGGGCTCCCAACTGTGCGCACAGCGATTGGCAAGCGGAGCAGGCTGAATTGCTGTCTGGTTTTTGGAGATAATTTCCACTTCTCCCACTCTGGATCCTGTATGCTAGCTTCTGTCTCCCTGCAATTTCTTTCACCTCGGTCCTCTGTCAGTCCTGCGCTTCCTCTGTTGCCTGGTTCCTCTGGCACTGCTAAGAACATGCCCGCCTTAGGCAAAGGATGAGGTGTCGAAGAGGCACCACCAGACGCCAGCCTCAGCGTTCTCCCTCCACCTCCAGCACCTCCTCAGAGTCATCCTCTCATTCGGATAGCCAACCCAGAATTCAGCAAGGTCGCCTGCTCCGCTCAGGACGACGCTTGGGCTCCCCTAAACCTCCACTTCCCCCTGCACAGACCCATACTGCGCACTTTTCTTTTAACTGTTCGCTCAATCGCCCTCGGGTCACCGCCTCCATCACCGCTGTCTTCCACGAAGAGCCTCAGGAGGACGCTACTAGTACACGCCAGGTTGGTCTGTACAACACTGAGGCCCAGACCTCGGGTCCAACTGTTGGGTCGATGCACCTTGCGAGCAAGGAGTTGCAGGGTCAGGCGAGCCAGGATTTGCAGGGTCAGGCGAGCCAGGATTTGCAGGGTCAGGCAAGCGGGATTCAAGATGTGGACATAGTGCAAGGCGACATTGGGCAAGCGAGCAAGGCGCAGGTGGCTCCACCACCCTCCAGGGGGTGGTCACTTCCATTGCGGACCTGTACACGGAAGACGGGGAACTAGATGAGCTCTGGTGCAGAGTCGTGGAAGAGCCACCTGATGAGTAGTACCCCCTTCTCAGTTTGGTTTTCCTGTTCTGTTTCGGCCCTTACTCTCGGGCTTTTTTTGAGTTTTCTGCTCTGTTTCGGCCCTTACTCTCGGGCTTGTTTTTGAGTTTTTTTGTAGTTTCAGTACATACATCAGTTTTTGATAGCTGTGGTTTTCGGAAACAAAACTCTATGGCTCCCCTGCGTGGGAATTATCTAGATTATTGTTCAAGGCTAGTTTCCCTCCTAAAGGGCAGTCTACATCACTGGTTTTTTTGGTTAAGTTTGCCACAAACTTGGGCATAGTTCTGGCTTCGGCCCGCTGTACATTATTACCTCTGTTAATAAAACAAAACAAAACAAAACAAAACAAAAAACAACAACATGCAATTAAATTTGCAACACCAAATAAGGGTATTTGCCAATAAAACAAGATATATCAATTATCCATAAGCATAATGATCATTAAAATGACAACATGCAACGAAGTTGCAAAAGTAAGCAAATTTCCAAGTACCATAAAATTAACTTGTTGCAAAATTTAAGGAATTAAAATGCTTGCATCCAAAGTGTTTATTGAGATAATATTGGCATGTGAATCTTTAAACCTTCAAGATAGCAAAAAATTTGGGAAATTTGCAAGTAAATGTGATGAAATAGTGCTCTTGGTTTATTTGATTAATTAGTTCTAAAGCAAGGTTACAATTGAACTCTAATCTTCAGATCTCACCCTCGCCCAAATATTTGGATCTCACAGTGAGGAGTCCATAGAGGTAGAGGGTCTTTAAAACGTCTATTCAACCAACTTAAATTGGAGGTAAATTTTAGTGATGCATGGGGCATGTAAGATCTAAAAGTAAATTAACATGAAAATGAAAATTCAACTTCAACTTGAAATATATTTGTTTGTCATGAAATAAAATGTAGTTTTACTTGATGCATCAAACTTAATATTGTAGAGTGTGCCCAATGGTGAAGCATAAGCAAATTTGAAATATGATTTCAAGCTAAATAAACTCAAGTAAAGATGCTTGCATATAAAAAAAATCTAAATTTGCTTTGAAAGTAAATGCTCTTAAAACATGTAGCAAATCAAAGTGAATAGTTAGTGAAATGAATGAAATGCATGGTTGTGTTAATTGACCAATTAAATGATATGCATGCAATTTAAAGAGATCAACAAATCACGCCACAAGTCTTCTCCAAAATTGGAGAGATTGGGATGGCAATGGATAAAACCCACACTCCCAAAATCACAAATTTTATTGGTTGTTAGAAGTAAAAGACTATGAAGCCCCCTACAAGCTGAAGGAAAACCTTTACAAATGAAACTTGAGGTCTTAGACTAATCCTTGATGATAAATTTCTGCAAATAAAGACTCGACAGAAATCAGATTTTTACAAGTGAAGAAGAGAAGCTAAGTCTCCTCAATGCTCACGGACAAGAGACAGAGAAGAAGCCACAAAAGGAACTCGGCCTTCCTCAAGGAAGCTCCTCAACTGCTCACGACCAAAGGAAAAAGAGAGAGTCCTCCTCGTTTGACATTAGAGCTCAAAGGTCCTATAACAATTTTTAAGTAGTTTATTGAAGGTGAATCCCACAAGTTGCTACAAGAAAACAAGTTAGAAAAAAAAAAAAAAGACTATAAAAAAACCAACCAAGTGTTAGACAAAGAAAATCACAAAATATTGCACAATAATCTACAAAGGGCTAAGCCAAAGAGAATGAGTAAACTCTCCTCTTTGTCTAGCCATGCTTAAGCTCTTTAAATAGCAAAATATGATCCAATGAAGAACAATGAAAAGTAAAATATTTTTAAATGATTGCATACATACAAACTATGTCCAAACGAATCGCTGCAAGACACTTTTTCGTAAAATAAACTATGAAAATCCAAATAACAAATGAGAGTTTCTTTGAAGTTGCTTCAAGAGTGGGTTGGTCTCCCAAAGACTTCCCCTCACGCTTGATTCAAAAAGAATTCTTCTACAATACTCAAATCACACATTAGTCCATATAGATTTAGATAAGCAAACAATGAATTGAAACTTCTAGAAATTTATTTGAAAATAAACTAGAACTTTCAACCTCTAGGGCCTACTTTCAAATCAAATTCTAATACAAGATAGTTGTGCACTAGCAAATTCACAAGAATACATGGAAAATGAAATAACTCAAAGCATAGAAAAGATTATACCAATAGCTCCAAATGCACCATGCTCCAAAGGAAGAACACCCATGAATGGAACTCCAAAGTCTTTTTATTGATATTCTTGAAAAGTGTACAAAGTAGCAGTTCTTCCGCAAGCACAATAGCCCGTATCCAATGATACCATATGAGAGCCCATGGCTCCATTATATAGGAATTTGGGAGCAAATCCCAATGAAGATCCATATGCCAAGTGATGAGAGGGAGGAGATCTCAAAGCAAATTCGAATTTGGTAAGTGTAGTTCCAATCCCAAGTGTAAAAATCGAATTATGGCAAGTGGACATCATTTTTTTCTTCCCTTATGTGCCAAATTCGAATTTTATGATGGAATGACGTGCATATGGTTGGTAACCCGTGTGGGGACAATTTCCCACAAAAATCTCCACCAAATATTCTCCCAAATCCTCCCAAATATGCACTAACTTCACAAATTCGAATTTCCAAGTAAGCAACTCTTATTTAATGCCGGAAATTCAATTTTATTTGAGCACATGTCTTTTCCTTGATTTTAGGAGTCCACATCACCTTGGGACTTCACTTTAACTCCTCCTTAATTTTCCACCTCATTTCCAACTCATTTAGCATGTGTGGATATTTATTTTTCTCCATTTATTTAATTTCTGGCTTAATTAATTGCCAGATTTCCCACTAACTTAGGAAAAGTGAGTTTTGAGGATTCAAAACACATTTTTAACCCCTCAAAGTATGTCGTAGTAGAAAGCTGAGCATGAGAAGTGTAATTTTGATTACTCATACTCCATACAACTTCTCTAGACAACACTTATTACAATTCAATTACAATTTTTATTGCAATTTTCGACTTGCGGGAAATCTAAAAAATTAAAAAATCACTACCTAGACCTCACCAAATTCCACGAAATTTTTTATGTGATCTAGTATGGTAATATACATTGACTCTAGACACTAGGAATCACCCAAAGCCTCACCATCAAGCCGTACTCCGACTTTGGGGTAAAATTGGAAGAAAAAACTCAATTAATTATTAACCCTTGGTAGGGAGATGATAATTAACCAAGTAAAAAAAACCTCCCAGAGTAATACTCACTTGTTGGAAAGGTCCCAACCAACCTAGGCCTGTTACAGACTCAATACTAACTCAAATTCATCATTACTAGCATCACTTATTACAATTCCCCGTAGGGCGTGGAATCTGGGTTCAAGAGAAGATGATAAGAAGTAGAAGTAGAGTTCTATTGAACTGATGATATCTGATGGTACATGTGTCCTCCGGTTCATCCTTGGACATGGAGTCTTCTCATTATCAGAAGGTGCCACTCCAGTGGTCAACAGGCCAGATTTGTAATGTAGGCTCACAAGCCCAATAGATGTGTCATACACCCTCATTGATGGATATAAATTGGAGAGAGATGATGCTCATTTCATCATCACACCCATCCCTCATCATTTTATTGGTTCGTACAGCCTAGAAGAGGCTTTTCTCTCTCCCACTTGTGAATCTGGATGTCGAAAATCTGTAGACTGTTTTTAGGGCTTTCTGGATAGCGTTGACCAACGTTGACTTTGGGTCAACCCTCATGTTTTGACTATGATTTGAGCTCAGATATTTTGATTTTTGGAGGCCGCATTGTAGGGCACAGAAATCGAGGAAGAATGCAAGACCTTTTTTTTAAAGAAATAATAAATTCGATGCTCTTAATCTCCCTAAAAGTTATTAAACCAACCAAAAAATCTAAAACTTCACCATACGATAAGTTTATTAGCAACACAATTTCAAACCTCTTACCATACAAAATTTAAAGTGAAATTTTATATCAATAGTTAAAAATAAATTTCTTTTAATATCTCATTTTATATAAGATAAATTTGGGGGATTTTTCGATTTTTTAAAGCCAAAATATAAAAGGAGAAAATTCAACGAAATGACTAATTAAACGAGCAATAGCATGAAATATACAAAATAGAATAAAAATGTATGGATTATGTGATTAGGGCTCTCCTTAGGACTTACGACCGAGTTTTAAAATTAACTATGATAAAAATCAATAATTTAGAATTTTGATATATTACTAAGCAGTAAGGGACTCTAATACCTAAGTTCAAAATTCATATGGGTACAGTCACAGAACCTCACAAGTTTGACAAAATGTATATGTAACATTAATTAGAAAATAATAATATAGCAATTATAAGTTAAAGATTCGAAGTTTACAATAAATATAATCATTGCAATCATATTGATTCGTAAATCAAAGCAATGTTATGTAACGGAAATACCCGGTGAGTGCCATCGAAATCGAAGGAGTCATATACACCAATGCCGCGGTATGCAAAGCCCTGATGTACGTTGAGTATGTTTCTCATTAAATTGTAGCAAAAATCATAAATAAATGTCTAATGCAAAGGGCGATTCAGAACTTAATTTTTATTTGATATTATTTTTAAATTTTTACAATAAATGTAAAATTAAAAATAAAAATAATATATATATATATATATATATATATATTTATTTATTTATTTATTTATTTTTATTTGATTTTATTATTAATTTTTATATTAAATGCAATTTAGAAATTTTAACTTTTATTTGATTTTATTATTAATTTTTACAATAACTGTAACATCCAAACAAGGTTATTTAATTAAAACAAACCTTCAACCACTTTTTTAAGTGGTTATAAAAATATTCAAATTTACCTAAATGATTTATCAAAAAAAGAAAACAGCAAAACCATCAAAATCATAAAAACTATTTAATGCAAATTGTGGTGTGCAAAGTTCAATTTTTCTAATTTTTATTATTAATTTAGGGAATTAATTTAAAAAAAAAAAAAAAAAAAACATTCAAACAAAACTGCAGGGGCAGCTTAATTGGTGATGACCGTGAAAATGAAAATGAATGTTATGTGCAAGAAATTTCGAAGATCAAATATCTTGATTAACCTATGCTTGTGGAAGGGGCATACATAGGTACCTAGAGATTATAGTGGTAGCGGTTGAAATCGACCCCGTGTCATATGAATATGAGACCAGCCTAGTTGCCAATTCCTCTAGATGAAAAAATAATAATAATAATAATAATTAAACCAAAACAATTCTATTTGATGGTAAAACAAAAGCTATATTCCCTGCTACGAAGGGACTAATAATACTGCAAAGAATAAATGGTTGAGGAGATAACCAGCATCAAAATGACATCAAGAACATTCAAGAACACAATAATAGTGATCAACAGAGATGAAATAATCATGGTGCAGTATCCCTCACTTCATATGTAAATATGACTAAACGATTAGGCCTGTCCAACTACATATCATGGAATATAACTCGAGTATAAACAAAAGGTTGCATCCTTCTATTCTAATCAGTTTCAGTTCCTCCGAGAAATGCTGTTAGGCTTTTAGAGTTAATCCCCAAAGGTCGCGTCGAAAGGCCTTGGATATTAGAGTTCTCCCATCCACCATGTCGGTTTAGGGGATTTTTTATTGCCATTTTGATTTCTTTTAAGGGAGCTTTGACCTTTTGATTTCATTACAATTGGGAGATTAGACTTCTCTGTAATGACTTTTAAGTTTTTTTCAAGAAAATCGATTTAATTGTTCATTTTCACTTGGAAAGAAAAGCAACATCGAAAGAAAAGAAATGAATAATTAAATTATAAAGAGAAAATCCATGATTTTTTGATGAACCCGTGGTATTTTGGCAACTCATGGTATTATTATGTCACCCATAGTATTTTGAAGAGAAAAAGTTATAAAAAGGAAGATTTGAGTTCATTTGGATTATGATTGAATATTGATATTTTGATAATTGTTCCAAGAGATCTAATAGCTTACAGTGTGAGGGAGAAACCCTCAATATTTCCAATTTCCGTGCTGAAATATACACCCTAGCTGGTGGCAGTTGGTTTTGGTGGTTGTAAAGCCATCCTCACTAATCATTGATCTTACAAGGAGTTCGAATTGGTCAAAAGCGGACTTACTTTATCCATCCAAAGACAGGGCCGAGTTGTTGTGCTTTCAAAGGACCGAATTTGTATCCTAGGAGGGCCAAATTACTATATTTCAGAAGGGTTGAGGTGGTGGGCTAAGTTGTTGTAAGATCCCGAACAGCTAAATAATCAACAGATCTAGAATATTGTAGTGCTCTAAATGAAATGCAGACAAGCCAAACACAGAACACAAGGGATCTAAAAGAAACACAGCCCTTATTTATATTATTAACTGAAGGAGAAAGTACATGCCCATACAATAAATTTCAAAGCCCCTCCAATGGCATGCACAGCTGTTTATCAAAAGAAAGACAAAAACACTGAAGCACAATCGTGGACCCTGGGTGGATCCACCAGACAAAATAACACCCACGGGGTTTTCGTCCCTGGGATCAAACTGGAACCTGCCACGCCAAGTTCTCAAGAAAAACACAATAATATAGATAAACCCGAATGATCCCAATTGTCTAGCTCCTATCCCCTTTTATAGGCTTGATGGACTCTCTATAAACCATATTTTATTATTTTCCCCCGGAAAACGAAGGAGAATACTGTGGGCAGATACCGTGGGTGAATACCATGGGTAGATTCTGTCCATTTTGACTATGTCCAGAAAACGGAATATTACAGTTGTTGAAGATCAAATTGCAGAAGTCCGAGAGCTAGGTACCCAATGAATCTTCCAAGCTTTTGATGTAATCTCCTTCTGGAAATATCTAATAAAAATTGGATTTTTTTGCATTAATTATAATCTGCAATTTTGTGGTTTTGAGCTACATTTTCGTTTAATTTCTTGGCAAGCAAATTATGATGTAATTTGAAGTTAATTTCTGGGAAATTTTAATTAAATAATTAGAAGGAACATTACATTCTCCCATCCACCATGTCGTTTAGGAGTTTTTTTATTTCCATTTTGATTTCTCTTACAAGAGCTTTGACCTTTTAACTGCATTCCTCTTCCCGACTATTCGTCTTACTCTTGATTTTATTTCAACTTATCATAACTGCAAGAATTTGTAAAGGCTATTCAAGCTAATTATGGGAAACTGTGTTCCAGTTAATGGTGTTAAACTTAATACATTTAAATTTGCTCTTTTACAAGACTTTTGCTCCCAAAATCCTCACCCTGACTTTATCATATATCCTAATCATTAATTTGTAATTCTGGTTTAGGCTTCTGACATCTTGTTGCTAAATATTGACCCCAATTGTGATTCCTATATTCCATATCACCTCATAATGTTTTTAAGATTAATAGCAATGATTATTAAATTACACTGATCCATGTTAATTTTGGAACAGCATTGAATCTACAGGCTAAGTAAAGCCTATTTAAGTAGAATTTACAATTCCTGATAGAGTAGAAAACTTAGACAACTTCAAGTGATTCTTGTCTAAGTTACTACGATACAGTAGGCAACTTCAAATGATATTAATATTAATATGGATGCATCATATTTTCAAATATATAAATAAATGAATCACCGACTGATGTATAAAGTCCCATGGTTCTTATTGATGCTAATCCTGCGGCAACTGGGTGTTGCAAGGCCCCAGACAACCATCGGCAGAATCCTGCAGCTGGCTGGGTCGTAGAGTAGTTATCTGCAATGGGCAGAGGCCCTATCTTTTATGTTTCTATGGCTATGACTGAGAGCTTAAGCCAACCGCAGATTTTGACTTTGCTAGTGGAGGTTGACAATGGCAACTTGCCAACTTTTGTATCAAAGCACGTACATACTTTTGCCGATTATGCCAATTAGTGGAGATTAAGCAAGCATTATATATATATATATATATATATCCAATGATCAGATCGTGTAAGGATCCATCCCATTTCCATGACTCCAGGATATATCCATATTCAATATGGATCAGGACAGATCCAAGGTCCTGGGGAACTGAATCCAGTAACATATATTGTATAATATATTTCATTGTGCAGACTGACACCCTCACATAGCTGGAACCACAATGTCAATAGCCTGCAGATACTCACCTCAATCGTGGATTCTACACATTACATTTTCTACACGATCAATAAATACTGCTAGAAATCCATTTAACTAGGTCATTTGAGTTTTAAACTTGTCACAACTGTAGATAATTTGCCTCCTCCTATCTTCATTCCTGCTAGATCACAAATCTATATCTGTCATACGTAAAAATATCCCAGTTCCTTTAATTGATCAGGTATAAACCTAGCCTGTTTTACAAATTAGTTAATCAGAACAAAAACCATGGACTGAAATGCACGAATAGCGAAACACTCTACATCAAATGAGAACATGATATTCAGAATTAATCATGACTATGTAAACATCAATGATCTACAAGGGATGAGACTAAGACAAAAATATAACCAGAGTGCTTAACCATCAAAAATACATCCTTAAAATGTTGATGAACAAGACGTTAAAAGATACCATAAGTATCAGATCTGAGTTACAAATTATACATATTGACATAACTTAAATCCTCTACAGTTCAAAGTATATGCTCCAAATTCATGCTGTCAGAAAACTTTCAGGGTTATAATCATTGATCAGTTGAGCTCGACAAAATTAAAGGCCAAGCATGAACTCCACCCTAGGACAGTTGAAGGCTTTCGGCCATATGTTAACTACGTTCATGCTCTAACTGATCCAATAGCAGGTAACCTCCCAAAAAGAGTCGAGGTTGAAATTACCAGTAATATAAAGATCTAATAACAATAGATGATCTTGGGACTCGCCATTATCAAAATTGCTGTTATAAGTTAAACCTCTCCGGGGCTTCAAGGTGGAGGATTAATCACACCGAATTAATGTAACAGTGAATCACAACCATAATTTTGAAAAACAAAACATATGATCCAATTTGCTTGACAACGAAACTCTATCAAAGCTCTTTTAAAGCATATCACCAAACCAAACACCCATTATAAACAAATATTTATATTATATGTAAATAGCGAATAGATGAATATTACAAACAATAAATAGGAACAAAAAACAAAATCAGGTAATAGGTTGATAATGCAATGACAGGGCAATGATACCTAATGACTTCTAAAAACAGTGGAGCTTTTAGGTCTTTAAAATCCTTACAAAAAGATAAACCACCTGTCAAAATCAGTAAGAACTCCTAGTCAAGAATCTTGCTTAGCCAGAATTTAGAATTAGTCAACCAGACATTTTGGCCATCAAACCAGGTTGCGTGCATATTAAATCTAAGTTATAACAATAGATCAAATTTTCTTTCTGCATATATCAATCATATAATGCAGTAATTCGTTTTTATAAATTTTAGTACAAGTACCTTTCATTCTTATCGAACCCAAATCTTGCACCAAAGTAGAACGAAACAGCCAGCAGCCACGCATCACTATGAACAGCAACCAAAGACAACCAATCTTTTTCTTGCATTCCATCCCGCGCAAAGTTAATTCCCAGAGCTGGCTCAGGAAGCTCTGGTGGTACCTCTTCAGCCGGAAGATTAACTTCCCATGACTCATTTGGCACCCCATAAAGACACAAGTTCTCTTTCTCTACAAATCATAACAAATTATTTGATTCTTAATTTTACTCACAAAAAAGGAATACATTGATCAAACTTAGAACAAACAAACACAATTTACTGAACATGACAAGGGTATTCTAGGACTTTATTTCCTTTCAATATAACTGCAAACGCGACAGGAGCACAACGAACATAACCATGCAACTATAACTGTATTTTTGCACATATAGCTAAACCAATGAAGATGCGGAAGAAGAATTATGTGTTGTGAAAGCCTTGCTATTAAACTCTACAGTATTCATCAACCATGTGAACTCTATAATATCGAATAACAATGAGATCTCTATAATGACTATTGATAAATAACTGAATTGTCACTCTTCCAAATCAAATAAAAGATATAACTCTGACAGCTAGGGCTTGGTAAGATGGTAAAGCAAGGCTATTTATAACCCGACCAAGGTTCGGAGCCCCAGGCATGTTTTGTCCATCCTGGGCCCTCTCACCTATGCCAAGGTTCAGATACCCCAGGCATGTTTTGTCCATCTGGGGCCCTTTTCAGGCCATTGAGACCAGATGCAAGTCTTGGGTGACATTGGCTCAGATCCCTAGGTATGTTTTCTCCATCCTGGGCCCTCTCACTGGTGTAAGGGACCCTTTTCAGACCATTTCCAGGCATTGAAGCCAGATGCAGGGCCCTCTCACTAGTGTAAGGGGCCCTTTTCAGACCATTTCCAGGCATTGAAGCCAGATGCAAGTCTTGGATGACTTTGGTAGAATAGAAAATCCCACCTATTACTTTTCAGCAGAACTAATTAGATGAACTAATTAGATCAGATTAGCGGACCTGGGTCAGAACTTACCAACCTATATATCTCAAGACCCATACCTTCTATAGAGATCACCACTTGCCTTTATGAATCGCTTAAGAGGTACCACTATGAGGACCCTCTTAAAAGCAGGACGGGATCAGACCAACTTCATCCTTCAGTATCAATCAGCCAGAATCAAAACCTCCTAGTAGTGGTAGTGGTTCAGCCTTCCCACCTGCTATAGAACTAGACCTGGTAGCCCTCCCTTCATGAAGCGCTTAAGAGGGATAGCTATAAACCCTTACCTTATAAGCACCAGATGGGTGGGATGATCGAGTAGCCCGTAAAGTGGTTTCACTTTACTTTAGCTGAGATCGGTTAACTGCTGATATTAAGTGTTGTAGGCAAGCTTACTTTACATTGTAATACTCACAAGATTGGTAAGGGCATGTTTGCCATGGATTATAATAGAAAGCATCTTGTCCAAAACAGAAAGAGAGAACTCATACTTTAAACACTTTTATGTTTTAACCAGTACAAAACCATC
The DNA here is from genome assembly GCA_034641835.2 of Pinus albicaulis. Lineage (NCBI taxonomy): Eukaryota > Viridiplantae > Streptophyta > Pinopsida > Pinales > Pinaceae > Pinus > Pinus albicaulis. Next base: position 667,834,863 of record CM076580.1, on the reverse strand, counting down.
TTGTGCCGTCTCACCTATGCAAGGGGCCCTTTTCAGGTCATTTAGGCCAGATACAAGTCTTGGGTGACTTTGGCAGAATAAAAAACCCCACCCATGATTTTTCAGCAGAAGGGATCTTTCGTAAATGTTGTGAGCGAGCTTATTTTACATTGTAATATTCACAAATTATTAAGGGCTTGCTTGCCATGGAATTATAATAGAAAGCCTCTTGTTCAAAATGAAAAGAGAGAACTCATAGTTTAAACACTTTTAACAAGCACCTTTGTGTTGTCAATTCTTCAAACTACAGACGATAAGCTCAAGCTTCTCATTGTGGCAAAAGCCTAGCCCCCCAATTTTGGATCTTGGAGAAAAGGCCCAAATATGCAAGCGAAATGGCTCAATGAAACTCAGTTGTGAATATAGATTTTTAATACTGTCCACTAGCAAACTAAGGACTGGACTGAATCCATAATTCTACTAACATAACTGTCTTAAGAGTTCCTATCCATGCATTAAAAAACCATTCTATCTAACCGATATGGACAAGCGCAAGGCAGTCTTTTTTGTTTTTAAAACAAAGAAGTGAGGGGAATGATAATTTTAATGTAGAATGAAATTCCAACAAAGAAATATGCCCTTGTATAAGATAGCTTGCAACAACACATAAATAACAAGTACATGTCAGAAACAACACATAGATAAAAAGCGCATGTCAGAAATGAGCCATGACGCATGACACCATGAGGTAGGATGCTATCACATCCTACCTGGAACTTACAACCCAATGCCAAGCCAGCTTTTGATGTGGATAATCCTTTGTAAACCCTCTGTCTCCTATAATCGTTAGGATTGACTGCCCCTATAAACTGATGCTATTATTCAAGTCTAACCAGTCCAAAACTCATAGTCTCAATGCAAGCATATACTCGTATGTAAGCATTACTGAATTACCATGCAAAAGGTCACCCACGAACTTCGATCTTGGCCAAGATAATGACAAGTTCTGCCTACATTATTAATCCAGTGGCTAGAGGGCCCAACTAGGACAGAAGAGGAAGCCCTAATTAAACTTTCACTTTAGAATTATGAAATTCCATAACCAGCTTGTTTTTTCCAAGTCCAAACAGATCCAATTATGAGACCACCAGTTTCATTAATAACACTTACAGAAGCAAAAAGATGGGTAACACCACAACCCATAAGGATTTCGTTCCTAATAACTAGCGTTTACTCCACAACCCAATTGCTTACAAAAAAAGAAAAACGCTTATGACAGTTTTCAACTTATATACAAAATTTACGTAAAAATCAGACATTATCTTAAAAATTATTCACAATAAACCTAAATAAATAGATAAAATGAATCATGCCCACTCGCTAGAGACATAAAACACAGATTTTCTTTCTCGTTTTTCTTTTACTGCTTAAGATAAGTTTGTAGAATCGATCACTCACCCGGATCACATTGTTGGTAAAATTCTTCCACGTCTGCACAACAATAAAATGAATTACCAAGCCCGCTGACATACCCATGGGCAATTAAATCAAACAAAAGAATAAATAAGGTCAAAACAAAATCAGAAACTTAAATACCATTGGTGAGGGCCTTAATCATTCCGGCTCTTCGGCCCTTGAAATCCTTGAAGACTTCTTCCACCGTGCGCGGATTGTAAGGCCCCGACCCTCCTTCCATTGACTTGATATACCCTCCTTCCATGGATTTGATGTCTCTGTATATATTTTATTTGGCTGCACTGGCTGTGAAATGCAGAAAAAGAAATGGTGCTGCTTATGAGTCCTCCCGCGCCTGGGCTTGTAATCTATTTGTTCAGATTGGTTGACGATACATAGCTAAAGCGAACGAATGAAATGAAATGGGCAATTCCCAAAAAAAATCCAGATGTAGTGCCTTCAGCCTGTTGCAATGGGATCTATAGGAAGTGCTCTTCCATTTATAGAAGTTGCCATGGTCCTTGCCCAAGGGCTTTAGGGCTTTTTATCCGAAATGCCCTCTAATTCCCTTGAAAGTCAAGGATCAGCAGCATTACAATCTTTGTTAATTTGGAAATTAGTTATATCTCTGTAATGGAAGCAATTTTTAATTTATAGTTAATTTTTGTATGATTTTAGATATTAAGAGTTGTTCAGCCTTTTCTACTAACTGCTCTAGAGTCTTAGAGTCTTTTTAAGTTTAGTATTGAGTATTTCAAATTTGGTTAAATTAGATATTAATTTTTGTAATTTTTTTATAAATATAAATAGCATATTTTAATCGGCAGTGTTTAATTATTTTGCATTTTAGAGTTTTTGGTTAAAATTTTGTAAAATAATTTTTTAGTTAGATTGTGAGTTTTTATTGTTTATATGTGTTTTTGAATTTATAAATAGATTTATTCTCTAAAAAATTTATAAAACATTCACAGAAGTTCATAAGACACTCGGATTAAAGTTCATAAAACACTGAGATAGATTATGCAAAGTTTATAGTTCAAACTTGTATCAACAAATCCCTATAAGATTTTGAACAAATTTAATCAAAACAATTTCCAAACTTAGAACAATTAGACTACTACCTTTAAATTTATAATTTTGAAAATTATGTTATAATAGTGATATTTTTTATTAGATCTATTTTTTATTTTTTATTTTTATTTTTATTTGATATTCGAAATTAAAAAATAGCATCATAAATATTTAATAAAAAATAAAGTTGATTTTTTAAATTGGGAATTTTGCTTCTGTGATCCATAAAATGTGTAAGAAATTCTTTCGGTGAAAATCACATGTAGGGAATTTTTGCCGACGAACCAGTTAGTGTGGCTCATCATCAAGACAAGATGAGAAATCTGAACCAAAAAATCAGATTAAATAGACAAGAAAGCTCCAACTAGCCGTTAGTAATATAATAGCTAGTTTGACTAAATTAATAAACCAAATTAAATTTCATCAATAAAACTATTATTTATTATGTATGATTTCCAATAAAATTTTATTAAAAGTTTTTAATTTAAATTTAAATCAATATTAATGATTTCCAATAAATATAATGTTAAAATATTTTTTTATTTTTTATTTTAATAATTTGAAAAATATATAAAAATAAATTAATTAATTAAATAAAATAAAAATAAATATATATATATATATATATATGAAAAATAATAATAATAATAATAATAAAATATAAATATAAATATAAATATAAATAAATGAAAAATAAAATAAATAAATATATATATATAATAAAAACAAAAATTAAAAATCTAAAAGAAAAAAATTTTAATAAACCAAATTAAATAGAATAAGTAATAAACAAATAAAATAGTAAAAAGAAATATAAAAATATTAAATAAAATATTAAATAATTTAATTTCAAAGCTAAATAAATTCATACAGTAATAAGAAAGTGACGAAAACAAAACAAAACAAAACAAAAAAAGGCAACTAAGAGTGAAGGGCGAGAATCCAACATCTACTGACACTCCATCCATCGTCCCTATTAAGGTTGACGGGCCTCTTTTCGATCTCCAAGGCTTCCCTTAATTTGCGGTGGTGGAAATGGTCAATCTTTGCAATAACCTCAGCATCCTCAATACAGATGTGATGATTTGTTTTATCGGCATGCTCTGCTAAGGCAGAGGACCGAGATCTACAATGTCTAACGTCAGCAATATGTTCCTAAATCCTTTGATTAATGGATCGACCAGTTTCACCAATGTATGGCGTCCCACAAGAACACGGAATCAAGTAAACACCCTTACTATCTTTAGGGCAAACCGGGTCCTTAACCGACCTAAGCGAACTCCGGATGGTGTGAAGGGGCTTGAAGGTTGAGGAAACATTATGTTTTTTTAAGATCCTAGCAATCTTATCGGTAGTACCTTGGATGAACGGAAGGTGAACTCCAGAGGACCGATCACAATGCTATTTCTTAACCTTGGGACCTTTTTCAGTTTTTGAAAAGCTCTAACACATTGAACCTTGCTATAACCATTTTTGTTGAATACATTAAAGAGATGAGACTTTTCACTTTCAAAGTGTTGTTCATCTGAGATTCTAATGGCTCTGGTAATTAGAGTGTTGAGAACCCCAAGCTTTTGAGCCGGAAAATGATGAGAATTAGCATGCAAATACTGTTCAGTATGAGTCTTCTTTCTAAAGACTTGATGAGAGAAGGAACCATCATCCTTCCTCGAAAGAAGGACATCGAGGAAGGGAAGACTACCATTAACTTCAAATTCCATGGTGAACTTAATGAAGTCAGATTGATCATTAAGATGTTGGAAGAAAAGGTCCAGTTTTTCTTCTCCATGGGGCCACACCACACAGGTGTCATCAACAAACCTTTTCCAAAGCTTAGGTTGAAAAAGGGATGAGGAAAGGGCCTTAGATTCAAAGTCTTCCATGAAAATATTAGCCACAACAGGGGAGAGAGGGGAACCCATGGCCACCCCACATGTCTGCTCGAAGAAAACACCTTCAAAACGAAAGAAGGTCGAAGTTAGACAGATCTCAACAAGATGGGCAATATCTGGATCAGTGACCCGAGAAATGACATCGATGGCTTCCTTGATGGGAATGCAAGTGTATAATGAGACAACATCAAAACTTACAAACCTATCCTCAGGATCCAACCTAATGTTCTTCAATTCATTGATAAAGGAAGAAGAGTCTTTGACAAAGGAGCTGGTGCGACCCATAAGAGGTTTCAGCCTACTGGCTAAAAATTTAGCAAGAAGATAGGTTGGACCACCTATGGTGTTGACAATGGGGCGCAGGGGGGCTCTTTCCTTATGAATATTGGGAAGACCATAAATCCTCGGAGGACGGGGATTACTTTCAATAAGCTTCTTACTAAGGGAACCAACTGTTCTACTTGATTTTATTGCCAAAGCAACTGCTTTAGAAACTTTTTTAAGGGGATTTTTGTCCAGCTTCTTGTAGCTTCCACTATTAAGCATATGATCTAACATCTTATTACGATAATCCTCCTTGTTTAAAATAACAGTAGCACCTCCCTTATCTGCCTTAAGGACAACAATGTCCTGGTTATTATTTAAAGATTTTAGAGCCTCAAATTCAGGTTAACTAATGTTGCTCTTAGGAGGCTTCGCTTTTCTGAGGATCATGGTACAGTCTTGCCTGATGGTGTCTTTTGTAATATCAGGTAAGTCTTTAATCCCATATTCTATATCACGAATAGGGATTTTCTTAGGAGCAAGAGCATAATTAAGGCCCTTCTCCAACAAACTAAAGACTGGTTTATCAAAAGAAAAACTAGATAAATTAATGACAGTAGTATTTAAAGGCGAAGAGAAAGATTTGATACTACTACTATCTATATTAATAATGTCATTATTAATATTATTAATATTTTTGTTTTTAAAATTATCAACATTACTATCACTACTACAAATAATATTATTATAATTGCTATTATGATTAAAAAGTTCATTCCTAACAATGTTATTATTAAAATTGTTCATATTATAATTATCAATACTAATATTATTATTATCAATATCAAAATTAATATTATTATTATTGTGTAATAAGCTGTCACTATTAGAATCAACATTATTATCAACATTATTAGAAAGAAAGAAAGAAAGAATTTTTAAAGTCCACGAGGCTAAAATAGCCTATGGGACCGATTGCTTCTCTATCTGACTCTTGTATTCGGCCCTTTTCCTGTGAAGTTTTACAATGACCACTCCCAGCTTATCAACCAACTCTTCGCTGAATAAATTATCCCAAGAATTTGCTGCCAGAATACCTGCATAGTTTTCCCTGATGTCTTTGAAGGCCTCACATTCTAGAATGAAATGTTTTTCTGTTTCCACTTTTCCGGAGGAGCAAAAAATACATACTCTTTCTTCCCACATTTCTTTTGGCCTTTTCCAGCACCCTATTTCACAACAGAGTTGATGAGAATTAGTCCTTAATTGAGCAATAAGAATTTTAGATCTCCAATAAATATTAACCCCTATGTACGCCTTTTGTTGATGGTTATGCGTGAGGTCAAACTCTTCAATGTAGTACTTCTTCTTTCTCTCTAGCTCTTTCATCCAAGTATGTTTGTGGAATTTATCCATAACAAAAGTTTTATCTCTTTACTATTTGTAGGACATATGCTCAAGAAAATACCCCATTTACTAAACCATTTGTTATTTTACCGCATCCAAGTCTTCTGTCTTTTGCACAATCTATCACTAATCACAACCTTAGGCCATCTACCCTCTTCCATTTGCTCAATTTTTTTCAGATACCTTATGACTCGCACCATAGCAATTGCTTCAATAGGAGCAGCCCCTGTTTCACTTAGCAGGATAGCATAAGGAACTGCACTTTTAATTTTGAATTTGTTTGTAATCAAATGTTTCTGAATTTTCTCAATTTGTTTCCATTGCATCTTGGTTGTGCTGCTGGCCCACAGTTCACAACCATAGAGAATCACCGGAATCACTCAAAGCCCAAAAAGAGTTAGAGTGGTTTTCCAGTCCCACAGCTCTGCCTCTCTACCCCTGTTTTGAAGAGCATAAAATGCTTTCCAACCCCTAAAGTTATTTTCTTTCTACAACCATCCCAAATTAAATTTCTGTTGAAGTCAATTCCGAGGTATTTGTATTCTGCAACTTCTTCCAGAATGTTGCCTTCAAAATAGAACTTATGTTGGTTATGCTTTCTTTTGTTAGAGAAAACCACTACTTTCGTTTTGCTAATATTGACTTGCATCCCAACCCTTCTACAAAAATGCTCAAGGGAGCGTAAATGCTCTTGCAAACCAAGAGCCGATTTAGCAATCAATATAAGGTCATCTGCGTACAAAAGAAGCCTGATAATGAACTTACCCAAATGGATACTGTCACCCCCTTGCGAATTTAGCCACTCTTCAAGCTTGTCAATATATAACCTTAAAAAGGGTAGGAGATAATGGGCAACCTTGCTTGACCCGATATCGCTTCTAAAACTTTCAGAAATGCTAGCTGAAGTTCTGATTTTGACTTTCACCTCTTCATACAACCTATGCACAGTTGCTCTCAAACGCTTGGGAACCCCGAGTTCCTCCATTCTGCCCCAAAGCTTATCCCTAGGAACCGTGTCAAAGGCTTTTCTGAAATCAACAAAGCAACAGAAAACTTCTTCCTTTTTTTCCCAAACTTTTTCGATGATGTGCCTTAAAGTTATACAATGATCAACTGTGGAATGCTTAGGTCTAAAACCCACTTGCCCTTTAGCACGTTTATCTCTTTCTTCTGCCCACTTGCTGATTTTCTTTTCTAACATGCTTCCAAATAACTTTGCAAACAAGGGGTTTATCATTATGGTTCTATAGTTGGAGGGATTATTGACGTCACCACTCTTGAAAAGAGGTGTTGCCATACTAGTTGTCCAATCTGTGGGGAACCCCTGCTGTAAGATGTTGTTGAAAATTTTTGTGATGTGAGGTGAAAGAATTTTTAAGCCCCACTTTAGATACTCTGCTTGGAGTTCATCTAAGTTCATTGAACCATTCAAAGAAGAATCAACGAGAGGAGAAATCGTTGACAAAAGGCGAGAAGATGAAACAATTAGGAGAATTAAAAAGGCCAGAATTCAAACCCGAGTTAACGCCATAGAAGTCAAATAACTTCGATTCAGTGGAAGACGAGATGGGAGATCCACCAGCAACGTATTAATACTTATTATTATGATAATAAGTATTCATAAATATTTTGAATAAAATTAAATAAGTAACATTTGAATTCTATATATTCACTTTTAATAAAAGAAAATAAGAAATTAGGAGTGGCAAGTGTCCAAAAGTTTGGCAATAAGTTGAACTGTTTTTTCATGAAGTGTCAGGTAAAACACTCACAACAATACATAGGTCACCCAAATTTGATCATAACAAATGACTTTTAAATTATAATTTGGGACCTTTATCTTGCTTTCTTTCAAGCAAATTTCAAGTTCAATATCCTATTTAAAAGATTGGATGCCTTTTGAAAATTTTAAATAAGTTCATAATGATCCATGTTTCGTTGTATAACGACTTTATAGCAGATCAATTAGCAAACATGGTAGTATCATTAAAAATTTGAACTCTTTTTATAAATTAGAGGGTGAGTTAGTTACCAATTTTGTCATATCATGACCTATGGAGGTGAATGTTGAAGTTGGGGTCAATTGTGTATATATGTGGACAATTTGGACAAAGTTGGGGTCAATTGTGTATATATGTAGACCACTCTTGACAACTCTTTCAATAGAGCCAATGAATCTTAAATATAAAAAAATACCAAAATATTAAAATGTAACAATGTTTAAATTTTATTTTATATTAAAATTGTATTGATATTCTTAAAATTTATAATAGAAAAGCCTTGCTATTATATTCAAAATGTCATACCATAATGTATAAATACAAAAGTTAATAATATACATTTTGTTTGTATTTTTTAAAATTCTAATTTTTATATGTCCAAAATGATGATGATGATGATGGTGGTGGTGGTTAACGTCCACTTAGAGCAAACTTTGGTCTATCGGACCTAAAGAAACGAATTATTTAGTTTGACTTAAAATTGTACTCCTATGCTCAAAGAGCTTGGAGAGAAGCGTCCTGAGCTCACTATAATTTTGACATGTTAAAAGGCTAGGAAGATCGGTATTGCAACAGAGATTGTGAAACTGAGATCTAATGTGGGTGTACGCAATGCACTCTAAGAGGAAATGATTTTCATCCTCAATGTTCATATTTTTCACAGAGATGGCAGATCCTTTCCACCCATGGTGTTTTAGGAACTGCCCAACGACATGTTTCACTGTGGAGCTCATGAGAGTTCGTTTTTATCTTGGCTATATTAATTTTTTTTTTTGAGCTAGTTAAAACAGAAAGATACTTTTGATCTTCTAGAGAAGGGTTGATGACCTCCTTATGGTATCTTAATTTTCTTTTGGCCTCTAAATCTTTCTCACACCACATTTTCTCTTTAAACTTCGAAATAACAATATTTTTAATGTTATTAATATTTTGCAATGCAACATTTTTGTCGATCTCCCAATGGTTTAACCAAGCCCTGGTATCTTTATACCAACCTAGTTTGAGCCTTAGGTGGTTTTGGCTGGAATTTAAAGCTAGCTTAGGAAGTCTATGGTCTTCCATGTTATTGATTTTGTGCTTGTACAATAGGAGCCTAGTCATAGTTAAGCTCTCGATAGGGGAAAGACCCACTTCTATAAGGAGAATAAGATAAGGTGTATTGCTTTTATCTCTGAGATTATACGTTATAAAACGCTTCTAGATTTCCAAATACAAATTTTCGATAGAATATTTTTTATTTAAAATAAAATTTATTAATATTTTATAAAATACTAATTAATAATATTTTTTGCTTGAAATAAAATTTATTAATATTTTACAAAAATTCAATTATAAAATACTAATTAATAATAAATGAACTTATCATATAAATAATAATAATTACATATTAAATGTGGATAACATGCTATTAAAAGTAAAAACTATATATGTGTGTATGTGTTACTCATTTAAGTAAAATGTTTGTGAAATAAAATATATTTGATAATGATTAGTTCAATAAATGAATATAATATGAGTGAAAATAAAAAATTAATAATATAATATGAGTGGAAATTAAATTTTATGATTAATTAATAAATTTTATTTATTATTAATTAAAATAAAATTATATATATATATATATATATATATATATATAATTTAATTTTAAATAAAAGTAAACCAAATTTTATATATATGTAAATGTAATTTTAGCATATATTTAAATTATTAAAATTTATTATTATAAATTCTTATATATATTTAAATTATTAAAATATATTAATGTAAATTCTTATATATATTAAAATTATCAAAATATATTAATATAAATTTGTATTCTTATATATATTAAAAATATTAAAATATATTAATATAAATTTTTAGTTATTAATTTATTTTGATGGGATGAATAATTCCCAAGATCGACATCAAAAAGGGTGCTCTCAAGACACAAGGGATCATTAATTATCAACTAATTACATCACTCATAACATAAGGACAGAAGGGAAAGTCAACTAGCAATTGCATATCGTGACATGTCCATCTGTACACTAGACAGCGAGGAGAGAGAAAGCATAAATGAAGTCTCCATGTGTGAAAGGCATGTCACGACGTTCATTTTGTCATGCAAATTTATTGTATAGAGCCAAAATTGGAGGTTCGCCTTCAATGTGCTAAGCATTCCATAATTATGTGACTTTCGAGAAATATGAGATGGGCAAGATTGCCATTTTTGCATTGCTTTTATAAGATTCATCGAGATAGTCGAAGGGCAAGTGAAGGAAACAACAACGTATTGTTGAAAATTGTAACCGGTCTTCATTATGATGTAATTGTAACCATGACATTGTATATTCTTTATAAAGAAAGAGAAATTATATTTTATTTTGGAGTATGGGTTTCAGACTCAAGTTTGAGTCAAAATCATGTTCTTCATGCTTTTAGGTCTTTCTAGGATAAAGAATAATATTGGCCATGTGTCATAGTCCCATTTCGAATCATTATAATGAAGAAAAATATTTAATTTATCATGTAAAAGCCATGGATAAGCCTTGACCAAGTCGGCCCAAGAGCAAGTTCAAGTCAGCCTAAGGGACTGTTATTTGACCCTTAAGAAAGGCTATAAATAGAAGGGAGCTTGGCCTCATTTGTACACTCATATCAAGCTAGTTTGATTTGTAATAGTGAAGGTGAAGAAGAGTAGTTGAAGAATGAAGAAGAGAAGCAAAAGTCGAAGTTTGTCAAAGGTTATCTTTCTCTCTATTTCGCTAGGGTTTGTCAAGTTGTCAGTTACAAGAAGCTGAAATTTTGAAGCAGTTGCAGGGGGTCAAAGTTGCAGGGCCGAAATTCTGTAGCTCTGGTCAAAATTATAGTAGCAGTGTAGCAGTATCGAAGTACTAGAAGTTGTCTCAAGGAAGATCTTGTTGGGGGATGATTTGGGTCTTGGAGGGTTTGCTGGCTTGAGTCTTTCGGTCTTGGAAGTCTCTTTTGTAACCATATTCCAAAGAAGAAGAGAAGCATTTTCTGGGTTTTCCCCTTGGAGGGGTTTTACCCTAGCTTGGAGCCTATATCTTATGTACTTTGTCTCTTGGAGATATTCTTGTTTTGGTAACTACTTAATGAACAAAATTAAAGAAGTAGTTAAGGAACATCTAACATAACAAGTAATTATCAAGTTAAGGAAAATAAGTTATAATCTACAAGTCTCCATGTTTTCCAACACATAGTCCCTATGGTAATTGCTTTGCAAACTTAAGGACCAGGCCCCCTTGGCTTGGTCACTTTGATCACAATTATTGTCAACTCCTCTCAAAGCCCCGGTCCCCTCTATTCTCCAAGTGAAGGGCATCTCATTCTCTTCTATTCTGGTCATTCCATTCGTGACACTACCTAGGCATATCACAGCTCATCCCATTAGCTATTTTGTTTAAATTCTTTGTTAGTTTTTAACAAGGCCACACAAAGCAATACAAGGCCAATCTTTTGTGTCCTTAAATTTGTCTTTTACTCATTATCCTCCACTGGGTTTGTGTCACCTTGAGTACCTCATTTACTTTTATTCCTGCACTTGTTTATGTCTCCCTTCTACTCTTTTCGTTCCAAGCTATGTCTTCCTCTTGAGTTATCTCTCTACTCTTTCCCAAATGTCAAGGGAGAGAACATGAGCCCAAGCTTTATCCTCGGTAGAATGTTATTGTGAGAATGCCCTCGAGCTTGTGCAACATAAATGATCTAATATTGAACATGAGCTAGTGGATGAACAAGCAGAATTATCATATTCAAATGTCTTGGGCCAAGGTAGAGGATTAGGTCCTCGACTTGGGAGCACCATGAGTTTTACAAAACCAGTACCTCCACATAATGGACTTTTATTGGCATCTTAAGCATTTGCTTGGAAGAGTATTGTTCAACTACAATTAGAGTAGATATGAGCTCCTCCTTCGCATGTATATACCCAGGATGAACCGAGGACCCGCGCTTGGAGAGCCGATCTGCGAAGGTTTTATGCTCTTGGAAAATATGGCGGAAAAAGAGAGAATGAAAATAGTGGAGATTTTCTCCATCCAATGGCTCAAAGATGGAATGTCAAGAGAGCAGCCACCCTGAGTCCAATCTTTGAGCTCAAGGTGCCTGCTCTCTTGAAATTGTTGAAATTAAACAAGAAAATGCACACACACTAGTGTGGGATCACAGGTCACGTAGTGATGGATCCTAGCGACACATTAGTGTGCAACCAATTTTTAAATAAATTGGAAAATTAATTGTAATCTTATCTCATAACAACTTGTAATAGTTAACTAAATGTGATAGACTTAGTTAGCTCAAGAATTTCAAGTTGAGTGTCAAAGGATAGGCATGTAGAGTGATTCTATTATTAACAGGGTCCAGTTGTAGTTGTAGTACTAGTGTGGTGTGAGTGGGATCAGTTAACTCACATTAATTGAGTTAAAATCAGTTTAACTAGTTCTAACTGTTTGATGAGCTAGTGGAAGATCAAGTGAATTAAAATAGATTTAATTCACCAATAGTGATCTACTAGTAGGGAGTTGCATGCATATAAATTTTGGTGGAGACCTAGTTGAGACAAAGGTTCAAGGCAAGTAAACTATCAGTTGTGTTTTTAGCAAACTGCCCAGATGCAGTTACATAACCACAGGAAGCCCATGATGAATTGTGCAATCAAGGAAGTTTGAATTTTCTATTTAATAGGGGTTTAATTCTCTAGGGATTGCATAAGCAGGGTAGGTTAAGGATTCACTCAGACGTGTATGGACCATTCTCTATGCCTTCCATAGCAAAGCACAGGTATTATGTGATTTTTGTTGATGATTTTTCTAGAAAGTGTTGGATATTATTTCTGCAAAAGAAAGATCAAGTGTTCTCCAAGTTTTGTGAGTTCAAAGCATTGGTAGAGAAAGATACATGGAAGAAGGTGAAGGTTCTAAGGAGCGACAATGGTGGTGAGTATATCTCTAATGAATTCAAACAATTCTGTGCGAAAGAAGGAATTCAGAGAGAATTGATTGCACCTCATAACCCACAACAAAATGGGGTTGCAGAAAGAAAGAATAGATCAATTGTGGGAGCAACATGAGCTATGTTACATGATCAGGGCCTACCGTTGCATATGTGGGCAGAGGCATGCAACACTGCGATATTTGTGCAGAACCGGAGTCCTCATCGGATACTTGGCATGAGTACACCAGAGGATAATTTTTTGGGTAAGAAACCATATGTTTCGTATTTTAAAATTTTTGTCCCATTTGTCTATTTCCATGTGACCAAAGATTCCAGGAAGAAGCTAGAACCAACAACAGAGGTTGGGATATTTGTGGGGTACACTAATACTCCCCACAACTATCGGGTGTATTTGACGGCTAACGAGATGACAGTTGTCAGGAGAGATGTTAAATTTGACGAGGAGAAAGCCATGTGATTGTCCCTTGAGAGGGAGCTTGATTTGCATATAGATGAGGAACTCTTAGTTCCAAATGATGAACCTCGGGATGTGGAGCAGCCACAAGATGAGGATCATGGAGTGGAATAAACCACTCATGCATAGCCATCCACCAGAAATGGTAGGAAGTGCACTAGAGAGGCTGACAGATTGATGCTAGGTGCGACAGAGCATGTAGGAGAACCTACATCACAGCACAGGCAGAGAAGCTCCCCAAACAAGTACACTAGATACATGGCTCTTATGAGCGAGTGTATTGTGACTGAACCATCCTCTTTTGAGGAAGCAGTGTAGCAGCCAACATGGGTTGATGCCATGGTTGAGGAGTATGACTCCATTATCAGAAACAGTGCATGGGAAGTGGTCCCAAGACCAGTGGGGAAGTCAGTGGTTGGATCCAGGTGGATCTACAAGGTGAATCAAGTAGCAAATGGGAGTGTGGAGAAATACAAGGCTAGATTTGTGGCCCGAGGATTCTCACAGGTAGAGGGGATTGAATATGAGGAGACTTTTGCACCGATTGCAAGGTACTCATCGATTAGATCTATCCTTGCACTCTCAACGCAAATGGGGTGGCATATACATTAGATGGATGTAAAGACAACCTTTCACAATGGAGTTATTGAGGAAGAAGTGTACATTGAGTAGCCAAAAGGTTTTGAGACCTTTGACAGGGAGTTGCATGTGTGCAGACACAAGAGAGCATTGCATGGGCTGAAGCAAGCACCTCGTGCTTGGTACACCGGGATCGACAAGTATTTCACCGGGTGGGGTTTCACAAAGAGTGAAGCTTATGCGAATCTATCTCATATTGTGGTTGATGGTAAGATTTTGAATATTATACTTTATGTAGATGATCTTATACTGACATATGATATGTAGCTCATAACTTCTCGCAAATAGGATCTCGCAAGAGAGTTTGAGATGAAGGACACGGGGCTCTTGCATTATTTCCTTGGCTTGGAAATATGGAAAAGAGATGGGGAGCTATTTGTATCTCAGGGCAAGTATGCCAAGGGGATTATGAGGAAGTTCCACATGGAATGCAAGAAACCCATGGAGACTCCTCTTGCAGGTAACTAGAGGAAGGAGGATGCTACTTCAGGTGAGGTAGTGGATGCTACTGTTTACAGGCAGCTTGTGGGTTCACTTATGTATTTGGTGAACACACGACCATACATATGCTACGCAATTAACCAACTTAATCAAGTTATGGTTAAGCCTAACAAGATCTTTTGGAAGGCGGGGAATCATGTGTTGATATATCTCAGGGGCACTACAGAGTATGGATTATGTTACAGACAGACAGAGGGAGTGAAGCTTCAAGGCTTCACCGATGCAGATTAGGCAGGTATTCCATTAGACAGGAAGAGCACATGATGGGGCATCTTCAGCATAGGATCAACAACAATTTATTTGTACAACAGGAAGCAAAGATCAATTTCACTCAGTTCAGCGGAGGCAGAGTACATGGCAACTAGTCAACCTGCATGTGAGGCCATCTGGATGAGGAAGATACTTGTTGGTTTGTTTGGTCATCAAATGGATTCGACGATGATACATTGTGATAACTAGAGTTGCATAAAACTCTCGGTTATTCCAGTATTCCATGACAGATCCAAGCATATTGACATACGGTACCATCATCTCAAAGATTGTGTTCATAGGCGCATTATGTTGTTGCAGTACATTCCCACGGAAGATCAGGATGCATATATCTTGACAAAGGCGCTTGCGAAGAGAAAATTCGAATACCACAGAGGTAGGATCGGGGTAGCAGATAATCCCTTTCTTGTTGAGAGGGAGCGTTGAAATTCAACAAGAAAATGCACACACACTAGTGTGGGATCACAGGTCACACAATGATGGATCCTAGCGACACTTTAGTGTGCAACCAATTTTTAAATAAATTGGAAAATTAATTGCAATCTTATCTCATAAAAACTTGTAATAGTTAACTAAGTGTGATAGACTTAGTTAGCTCAAGAATTTCAACTTGAGGGTCAAACGATAGGCATGTAGAGTGATTCTATTATTAACAGGGTCCAGTTGTAGTTGTAGCGCTAGTGCAGTGTGAGTGGGATCAATTAACTTGCATTAATTGAGTTAAAATCAGTTTAACTAGTTCTAACTGTTTGATGAGATAGTGGAAGATCAAGTGAATTAAAATAGATTAAATTCACCAGTAGTGATCTACCAAGTAACTCGTGATTCACTATTTATAGCTGCATGCATATAAATTCAGGTGGAGACCCAGTTGAGACAAAGGTTCAAGACAAGTAAACTATCAATTGTATTTTTAGCAAACTGCCCAGATGTAGTTATATAACCACAGGAAGCCCATGATGAACTGCAGAATCAAGGAAGGCTTGATTTCCTATTTAATAGGGGTTTATTTCTCTAGGGATTGCGTAAGCAGGGTAGGCTGAGGGTAGGTTGATAATTGGCTATGTGTTTGTCCAATTTTTCCTATGAGGTTGTGGCGAGCACAAATACATTGTATTGTTTCATGATTCCTTGGTTGATTATACAATAAAGATGGAGGGGTTTTGAGCAGTTGCTTTCCCCAATAAAATATTGTGTTGTGCGATTGATTTACTTCTTTCTCTTACTTGCATGTGATTGAACGACCGTGTTTTATATTCCGCAATTATTGTAGAAGGATTCAGTATCTTGTTTTAGTACATTACATGATCGGATTGAATCCATTGGTGTAATTTCTACAGACATTCCATATTTGAGCCATTGGATGGAGCAAATCTCCATTATGCGGACATTTTTTCATTCTCTCTCTTTCCGCCATATTTTCTGAGAGTTGAACACCTTAGCAGATCGGCACTCCAAGCGTGGGTCCTCATTTCATCCTGGGTATATCCATTTTGATTATCTTATGCAGGGTCCTATGTCTAGTTCTTGACACTTCATTTTTGTTTGATGCTCTGACTTTCCCCTGTTCTGTTGTTGTATGGGGCCTCTATCTCTTCCAATTTTCTTTGTTGTCATATACAATCATTTTTTGTACCAATGTGGCTCTTATCTGCAGGGTGGGATCTTTTTTCCGGTTTCAATCTGATGTATTTGCTTTCTGAACTGGTTGGTTTGTATAGATGTTATTGCAGGGTTTGTAGGATTTGTACCTTGGATGAATGTAACAATTTTTTTCTTAATGCAAAGACTGTTGCTTTTTCTCCGTGAAAAAAAAAAAACAAAAAAACTTTGTAGCAGATCAATTAGCAAACAAAGTTCGCGTTATTCGAAACTTGAGTTCTTCTAAAAGGTGAGAGAGGGTGAGTAGCTACCAATTTTGTAATATCATGACCCATGGAAGTGAATGTTAAAGTTGGGATCATTTGTGTATATATGTGAACAACTCCTTCAATAAAACCAATAAATCTCAAATATAAAAAAAAAAAAAAATACCAAAATATTAAAAAATAACATTGTTTAAATTTTGTTTTATATGAAAAATATATTGCAAATTTATGTTCTTAAAATTTATAATATAGAAAACTTGTTATTATATTCAAAGTGCCATACCATAATTTTTAAATAACTAAAAATTGATAATATAAACTTTTTTATTTATTATCTCCAAAATAATATTACATTTCTAAATAAATTTTTAATATAATTACGCCGAAGGTGTCCCTATTATGAGCTTCGCTGGGATGAACAGTGCTCCCAGCCAATCTCTGTGCTCCACCTATCGCCCTTCTGCCCTGTCAAAATTTGACACTTGGCGGGCAACCTACCTCCTGCTGTCCAATCCTTGCCTGGGCCGTGCTGCTGTCATCTCGTTCGCTCCGGAGTTGGCGGCGGGAGTTCGACGAAGGTTGGCGGCGCGGGGTTCGACGAGCCACGCCTTCGGCGTGCCGTCGGCTCATTTCAAATGAGCAAGTACTAGTGTGTATATATATATATATATATATATATATATATATATATATATATATATATAATTTCAATCATAAAATACTACTTAATATAAACTTATCATAAACATAGTATCATATAAATAATATTACAAATTAAATATAGATAGTTTAATAACTCACATAAATAATATTACAAATTAAATATAGATAATTTAATAACTTATTATTAAAGAAAAGATAATCTATAATTATTATAAGTAACTATCTATATATAATGTGTATTCTCATTTAAGTAAAATGTTTGTGAAATAGTATATATTTGATAATGATCATTCTAATCTTTAAAATTGCTTTATATAAAGATTATTTTATGATTTATTAATAAAAATTATTTTATTATTAATTGATAAAGTTTTAGTTTTTTTAGTTTTTATTTATTTTTTAATTTTAAAGTAAATATTTTAAATAAAACGAAATAAATCTTTAAAACTATATATATATATATATATATATAATTTTAGCATATATTTAAATTATTAAAATATATTACTGTGATTTTTTACATATATTTAAATCATTAAAATATATTAATGTAAATTTTTACTTATATTTAAATTATTAAAATATATTAATATAATTCTTAGTTATTAATTTATCTTGATGGGCTGAATCTTTTCCAAGTTCGACATCGAGAAGGGTGTCCTCAAGACATAAGGGAGCATCAACTATCGACCAACCCCATCGGTTACAACACAAGGATGGAAGGGAAGGCCAACTAATAGTTGTAGATCATGACATGTCCACATGTACACTACACAACGAGGGGAGAGAAAACAACAATGAAGTCTCTAGGCGTGAAAGGAATGTTGGGACATTCATTCCATCATGCGAATTTAATTTATAGAACCAAAAATGGAGGCTTGCCTTCAATGTGTTAAGCATCCCAAAATTATGTGACTTTTGAGCAGTATGAGATGGGAAAGATTGTCGTTTCCGCATTGCTTTTATAAGATTTAGCAAGATAGTCGAAGGGCAAGTGAAGGAAACAACAATGCATTACCTATTGTAATTGTTTGCAACCTTAAGGACCAGGTCCTCTTGGCTCAACCCCTTTGATCACAATCACTGCCAACTCCTCTCAAAGATCTAGTCCCTACCATTCTCCAAGCAAAGGGTGTCTCACTCTCTTCTATTTTGTACACTCATCTCAAGCTAGTTCGATTTTGGTGAAGAAGAGTAGTTGAAGAATGAAGAAGAGGAGCAAAAGTCGAAGTTTGTCAAAGGTTATCTTTCCCTCTCTCTCGCTAGGGTTTTTCAAGTTTTCAGTTACAAAAAGCCAAAATTCTGAAGTAGTTGCAGGGGGTCAAAGTTGCAGGGCCGAAATTTTGTAGCTGGGGTCGAAGTTGTAGTAGCAGTGTAGCAATATCGAAGTACTAGAAATTTTCTCAAGGAAGATCTTGTTTGGGGATGACTTGGGTCTTGGAGGGTTCGTTGGCTTGAGTATTTGGGTCTTGGAAGTCTCTTTTGTAACCATATTCTAAAGAAGAAGAGAAGCATTTTCTGGGTTTTGCCCTTGGAGGGGTTTTACCCTGCTTGGAGCTTATATCTTGTGTACTTTGTCTCTCGGCGATATTCTTGTTTTGGTAATTACTTAATGAACAAAATTAAAGAAGTAACTAAGTAACATCTAACATCACAAGTAATTATCAAGTTAAGGAAAATAATTTATAATCTACAAGTCTCCATATTTTCCAACACGTAGTCCCTCTTGTAATTGCTTTGCAAACTTAAGGACCAGGCCCTCCTAGCTTGGTCACTTTGATCACAATTACTATAAACTCCTCTCAAAGCCCTGGTCCCCACCATTCTCCAAGTGAAAGGTGTCTCACTCTCTTCTATTTTGGTCATTCCATTCATGACACTACCTAGGCATATCACAACTCATCCCATTAGCTATTTTGTTTAAATTCTTTGTTAGTTTTTAACAAGGTTACACAAAGCAATACAAGGTCAATCTTTCATGTCCTTAAATTTTTCTTTTACTCGTTATCCTCCACTTGGTTTATGTCACCTTGAGTACCTCATTTACTTTTATTCCTGCACTTGTTTATATCTCCCTTCTGCTCTTTTTGTTCCAAGCTATGTCTTCCTCTTGAGTTATCACTCCGCTCTTTCCCAAATTTCAAGGGATAGAACCTGAGCCCAAGCCTGATCCTTGGTAAAATTATATTGTGAGAATGCCCTCGAGCTTGTGCAACATAAATGATCTAATATTGAACATGAGCTAGTGGATGAACAAGTAGAATTATCATATTCAAATGTCTTGGGTCGAGGTGGAGGATTAGGTCCTCGACTTGGGAGCACCATGAGTTAGACAAAACCAATACCTCCACATGATGGACTTGTATTGGCATCTTAAGAATTTTCTTGGAAGAGCATTGTTCGACCGCAATTAGAGTAGATATGAGCTCCTCCTTCACATGTATATACCCAGGATGAACCGAGGACCCACGCTTGGAGAGCCGATCTGTGAAGGTTTTCAACTCTTAGAAAATATGGCAGAAAAAGAGAGAATGAAAAAAGGTTTGCATAGTGGAGATTTTCTCCATCCATTGGCTCAAAGATGGAATGTCAAGAGAGCAGCCACCCTGAGCCCAATATTTGAGCTCAGGGTTGTTTCTCTCTTGACATTCCATCTTTGAGCCATTGGATGGAGAAAATCTCCACTATGCGGACCTTTTTTCATTCTCTATCTTTCCGCTATATTTTCCGAGAGCAGAACACCTTAGTAGATCAGCTCTCCAAGCATGGGTCCTCTGTTCATCCTGGGTATATCCATTTTGATTATCTTATGCAGGGTCCTATGTCTAGTTCTGGACAATTCATTTTTGCTTGATGCTCTGACTTTCCCCTGTTCTATTGTTGTATGGGGCCTCTGTCTCTTCCAATTTTCTTTGTTGTCATATACAGTCATTTTTTGTATCAACGTGGCTCTTATCTGCTGGGTGGGGCCTTTTTTCTGGTTTCAATCTAATGTATTTTCTTTCTAAACTAGTTGGTTTGTATAGATGTTATTGCCAGGTTTGCAGGGTTTGTACCTTGGATGAATGTAGCATTTTTTTTTCTTAATGCAAATACTATTGTTTTTTCTTCGTGAAAAAAAAAAAGAAAAAAAGAAAAGAAAAACAAACTTTGTAGCAGATCATTTAGTAAACAAAGGCATTATTCGAAATTTGAGTTCTTCTAAAGGGTGAGAGAGGGTGAGTTGGCTACCAATTTTGTAATATCATGACCCACGGAGGTGAATGTTAAAGTTGGGATAGCATTTGTGTATATATATGTGGACAACTCCTTCAATAAAAACAATAAATCTCAAACATAAAATTACCAAAATATTAAAAAATAACATTGTTTAAATTTTTTTATATATAAAAAATGTATTGCAATTTACATTCTTAAAATTTATAATATAGAAGACTTGTTATTATATTCAAAGCGTCATACCATAATTTTTAAATAACTAAAAATTAATAATATAAACTTTTTATTTTTATCTCCAAAATAATATTACATTTCCAAATATAGATTTTTAATATAATATTTTTTATTTAAAATATATAAAACAAAAAATATCAATATAATATACCATTTCAATCATAAAATACTACTTAATATAAACTTAACATAAACATCATATCACATGAATAATATTCCAAATTAAATATAGATAACTTAATAACTTATTATTAAAGTAAAGATAATCTATAATTATTATAACTAACTATCTATATATAATGTTTATTCTCTTTTAAGTAAAATGTTTGTGAAATAGTATACATATTGATAATGATTAGTCTAATAAATGAATATAATAGGAGTGAAAATAAAAAATTATTAAAATTGTTTTACATCAAGATTATTTTATGATTTTTTAATAAAAATTATTTCATTACTAATTAATAATGTTTTAGTTTTTTCGTTTTTATTTATTTCTTAATTTTAAAATAAATATTTTAAATGAAACCAAATAAATTTTTAAAACCAATTATTTATATATATATATATTCTTAGTTATTAATTTA
Source organism: Pinus albicaulis (assembly GCA_034641835.2). Classification (NCBI taxonomy): domain Eukaryota; kingdom Viridiplantae; phylum Streptophyta; class Pinopsida; order Pinales; family Pinaceae; genus Pinus; species Pinus albicaulis. The sequence goes on along the minus strand of CM076580.1, from coordinate 667,813,398 downwards.
CTTTGATGGGGTGAATCATTCCAAGTTCGACATCGAGAAGGGTGTCCTCAAGACATAAGGGAGCATCAATTATCAACCAACCCTATTGCTCATAACACAAGGATGGAAGGGAAGGCCAATTAACAGTTGCAAATCATGACATGTCCACATGTACGCTACACATCGAGGGGAGAGAAACAACAATGAAGTCTCCATACGTGAAAGGAATGTTGGGACATTCATTCCATCATGCAAATTTACTCTATAGAACCAAAAATGGAGGCTTGCCTTAAATGTGTCGAGCATCCCAAAATTATGTGACTTTTGAGCAATATGAGATGGGCAAGATTGTCGTTTCCACATTGCTTTTATAAGATTTAGCAAGATAGTCGAAGGGCAAGTGAAGGGAACAACAATGCAGTACCTATTGTAATTGTTTTGCAACCTTAAGGACCAGGTCCTCTTGGCTCGACCCCTTTGATCACAATAACTGCCAACTTCTCTCAAAGCTCTAGTCCCTGCCATTCTCCAAGCAAAGGGTGTCTCACTCTCTTCTATTTTGGTCATTCCATTTGTGACACTACCCAGGTATATCATAGCTCATCCCATTAACTATTTGGTTTAAATTCTTTGTTAGTTTTTCATAGGGTCATGCAAATTAATCCAAGGCCAATCTTTTCATGTCCCTACCTTTGTCTTTTACTCGCTATCATTTGTTGGGTTTGTGTCACCTTATTACCTCATTTTTTTTTATTCCTGCACTTTTTTACGTCTCCCTTCTGCTCTTTTGTTCCAAGCTATGTCTTTGTATGAGCCCCAAGTTAAAAATCCATGTAATAAAGTTTATAAAGGAAAAATAATAATCAATTTCATGGGACATGTTGGGTGTCATTTTTATACTCATTTCCTACATTTTCTTCCCTCGTTTCTGCCTTTTTGACCTCCAACCTGGGGACCATATTTGCCTTTTTCCTTTCCTTTATCCTGCAACATCATAACTTTACCTTGTTTCATTACCTTGCCATTCTTGTTAATTATTATGATGTATTGTTCCTTTTTTTTTTGTGGCTAACTGAGATGAACATTGGGAGAAGTTCTTTGGCCTTTTCGCTATTCTTTCAGATACTATTTCAGGCATAGGGACCTGGGACTTACAGGCGCATAGAACCAGTTGGAAGCATGCTGCTACAGCATATTGTTACATAGCGTTGCTACCACATGCAGAGTCAACACCGTGGTTGTCACATCCTTTGTTGTTACACTGCGATGTTGTTACAGATCCGCTGCTACAGACTGTTGCTACAGTTGCGCTAATGTTTGCGTATTGCTAAATTCTGGATGTTGATCTGTCTTCGAAAGATGTTACGCTACAGTTGTCGCATTCTAACGACAAATGTAGGAGTTATCATGTATTTTTATTTAGAATAACAGCTTCAGGCAGTTTTGGTTCAAATCAATGCTTTCCCATTGAATCAAGACTTTTATTGAGGGAATCGGTTGTAACTGTATTTACTTTATTTCGATCAGCATGAGAATCGGGATATTCTCATGATTGATCTATTCCTCATTTTCTGGATATGTAATTATTATATAAACAATCAGACCTTCAAGGTCGGGAGGTTAGTATAGAACAATGTCGCCATTTTGATTTTGTAAATTTTGATCATCATAATACAGAATATCGTGTTGTTGTTGTTACATGTGTTGTTTGATCTAGTTCTCATTTAGTTTTCATTTCTTCCTGCGCCTTGCTAGCGAGGAAGGGCCCTCCTCTTTAGCAGGGACTATAGTGATAGGTAGTTGTATTATATCTTATATTTATTTATGCATATTCGTGGAGTGTCGTTGTTGATGTGTCAGTTGTAAGTATACTTGATTCAGTTCCAGGTATTTATTGTCCTGTTACACAAATCCAATTAGAGGTACCAGCTGGTGTAGTTAGTGTGTGGCGTGCTAGATACTGGTTTATCTGAAGTTTGATTACATTATTGTAGATCCTTTTTATTTCTGCACGAGTGTTACTTTCAGCAATTGGTTCAGCAATGATTTCTTCTTGTTTTATTTCCGCGTCTAGTATGATGTATTGGCATAGATAGTGCAACTACCATTGAAATAAAAGATCTCCCTAGTCGATAATTTATGTGTACCATATTAGTCATTTAAAAGTGATTAATACAATCCAACATTTTGGCATAGTTGTCGGGGATGGCAGTGACAGTACAATCAGCCAGAATTGTTTGTTTGATGGTAGAGTGTTCCTAGTTAACAGTTGTTGGGCGGTAAGAAGAGAGGTAAGAACCTGCGCATCACTCTAACATACTTGAGCGGGCTCACCATTGCTACACTGGGGCACTTAGAAGTGTGAGTTTTGGGTGTTTTTTTAGAGCGTGTCTTCGGCTATACAGTTGTTGGGCGGTAAGACGAGAGGTAAGAACATGTACATCGCTCTAACATACTACTTTTGAATTCCCGATACTGGAAACAAGGGATGAAGCTCCTATGAAGAATACTCCCTTATCATCTCTTCCATCCTTCCAAGAGATGGCTATCGAAGATCCTGATACCTTTATGTTTGAGTTCGATGTCTTATGTAGGAGTTACGACTACATTTCAGACTCTCATAATCTAAAACTGTTTCCTGCTACTCTGAAAGGAACAACATTGAGATGGTTCATGGGACTAAGTGTTGGCTCGATCCAGACCTGGAGTGAAATGAAGGAGAAATTCCTCTCTAAGTATCAAGATTACTTTCGAACCAGGGATTTGAAGGAAGAAATCTTTAGGATTACACAGAAGGAGGAGGAAAGTTTGGAAGATTATATGGAACGATTCCATTACAATTTACAAAGGTCTAAGTTTGGTGACTTGGCCCCGAAAATTTTGAAAACAATGTTTCTAAGAGGCATGAGAGATGACTGTTTGGAGCACTTGAATCTACTAGGAAAGGGAGACATATCATAGGAACTGTTTGAAGAAATAATTAAGCTATGTTTGCGGAGTTCAGGAGGATCGACCAAAGGGAGGAGTTCAGTTCGGGACCCTTCAGTCCGGATACAGAAGCCCACGAGTGGAGGAGTGACAATAGTAGAGATCGGGAATCTATTTGATAATTTTAAAACTGATCTCCTCAGTACTCTATCTTCCCATATTACCACAACACAAGTTAAGAAAGCACAAGGAGAAGTTGAAGCAACTTTGGCAATATTCTGTCCTCGGTGCAGAAAGAAACATATACGAAGAGGCTGGACATCATTAGCTTGTGTAATATCTGTGAGTTGGAGCATCCCACTAGTCAATGCCCAGAACTACCCAGACTGAAAGCATTACTTAAGGAATCAATTGAGAAGGTCCAATCTTCCTACTTCATCGGACCAAGGAGACCATGGCAGTTGTGACCTACATGTCTGCCTCCAAATTTTTCCTCTTTTAATTCTTGGAATAATGCTTATAATGGTCGGCAATGCCATGCTCATATCCCACTCCTTCCTCAACACAATTTCCTTCACCCTGAAACCAGTGGCCTTCCTCTCCGCCAATGCAATATCCTCCATCTCAATCTTACCCTTGGAGTTAGAACTGGAGAGGCAATGGCCGAGGTCCAGCTCCCTCTGCACTACCAATGTAGCAATAGTTACAATTGCCTCTTCTCCAAACTCCTGCACCTCATGTTCGACCCCAATTACCTGTGCAACCTAACCCCAATCTGAATAATAAGTCAGCCCAAAGCATAGAAACCCAGAATACTTTCCAGACTTACCTTATTACTCCTATTGGAATCAATGAGATTCAACTTCGATCAGGAAAAACAATTAGACCTGGCCATTCTCCTATCATTACCGAGGAAGAATGTGAGTCACCCAGAAGGGATATAGTCAATTCTGAAGCGACTGTTACACCTGTAACAACCGATACAACACAGAATGTTACACCTGTAGCAGCCAGCTCAGGGAGGACTGTTGCTCCTACAACAATCAACTTGAGCAGGGCTGGTGCACCTATGACAGTTGATTCAACTGTTAGAGCTCAGGATCCTCTATATCCTCAACGATTAACTAAAACCGGGACAACCTCACAAACTGAATCTAAGTTTCTCAAGGAATTACAGAATTTGTATGTATGGATTCCGCTGTTACAAGCTCTCAAGGAAGTACCTATTTATGCTAAAACAATGAGAGATCTGTGTGTCAAAAAGCGTGGAAAGAAGCCAAAGGACCCTGCTACTATCCATGTTATGGGGAAACTGTCTGAACTAATGATTGATCAGCCTTTATTAACTAAATATAATGACCTGGGAAATCCTATAGTTACTGTCTATATTAATGACCAACCTATAACCAATACAATAATTGATTTGGGGGCAACCATTAATGTGATGACCAAGGATCTTTTTATCTCTATGGGACTTCACTAGCTTATACCTACACCTATAATGCTTGAATTAGCAGATAGGTCCCGTGTTAAACCCGAAGGGGTGTTAGAATATGTGGTGATTACTATAGCTTCTTGGAGATATCCAGCTAATTTTTTCATTTTGCAAACCAAATCCAACCTGGGGGGGCATCCTTTGATTTTGGGAAGACAATGGCTAGCCACTGTAGATGCATTTATCGGATGTAGATCCGGATCTATGATGATCTCAGATGGGCAAGCCACCAAGAACCTTAACCTTTACCCCCTAGCGAAACCCCATATGTATTTGAATAGTCCCCGGTGGGATGAATTTGAACCTGAATTTGATTTTTCCCTACCTCTCCTCACACTTGGAAAAGCACAATATTTTAAAGATGAAACAGAGGATGACATCATTAATGGTTTTATTAGCAACTCAATCTCTGTTGCTTCTGTTAGAGATCCAGGGGAAGAAGATGAGGTAGATGATGTAAATATTTAACATATGAGAAACACTTCGCATACTGACAACAGTCTAGTTGAAATTGAGCCAGGAAAATACTTAAACATTAATCCTAACTTGACTGTTGAACAGAACAAATTGCTGATACAACTGTTACAGAAGTATAAAAAGGCATTTGCATGGGATTGCACTAACATTAAAGGAATCCATCCCAGCCTGTGCACTCACCACATTTACGTCAAAGATGGTTGTAAACCAATTAGACAACTGCAGCGCCGAATGAATCCCATACTTAAGGAGATAGTGAAATAGGAATTACAAAAACTCCTTAATTTATCTATCCCATCTTTGACAGTCAGTGGGTGTCTCTACTTGTCATTGTTCCGAAAAAAGAACGGAAAATGGAGAGTCTATGTAGATTATAGAGAACTCAATAAGGCCACCCAAAAGGACCATTTTCCCTTACCGTTTATAGACCAGGTCCTAGATACTCTTTATGGGAAAATTTATTTTTCATTCCTAGACGGATTCAGTGGCTATAACCAAATACAAATTGCCCCGAAAGATCAAGATAATACAACCTTTACTTTCCCATAGAGAGTCCTTCCTTTTGGCCTCTGTAATGCGCCATCAACCTTTCAAAGGGAAATATTGGGTATCTTTTCGTATTTGTTGATTGACTGCCTTGAAATCTTCTTGGATGATTTTACACCTTACGGTGATGCCTTTGAAACAACATTAGTTAATTTGGAAAAGGTGCTCGAACGCTATGTACAAACTAATGTTGCTTTGAGTACTGAAAAGTGCCACATGATGATGACCGAGGGGATCATGGTGGGACATTTCATCTCAGCAGATGGAATCAAGGTAGACCCTGCAAAAATTTAGGTAATCTCGAGAATCCAAACTCCCAGAACTCAAAAGGAGTTACGTAGCTTTCTGGGACACGCAAGGTACTATAGGAGATTTATATAATTTTTTTCAAAGATTGCATCGCCTATGTTTTCTTTGCTTATGAAAGATGTGGAATTTGTGTGGATAGGGAAGTGTGAGCAAGCCTTTTTGAAGCTGAAGAATTGTGTAACAGCAGCACCTGTTTTGCGAGGACCAAACTGGAATATGTCGTTCCATATTGCTACATATGCATTCGACATGCCTGTAGGTGTTGTTTTGGGCCAACTGGAAGAAAATAAGCCTTACACTATCTATTATATAAGCAAGAATTTAACCCTAGCCGAGCTCAATTACACAGTGATCGAGAAAGAATTCCTAGCAGTAGTGCATGCTATTAATAAGTTTCGAAATTATATCACCGGGTATTAAGTATTTGTACACACTGACCAATCTGCCATTTGATTTTTAATGAATAAGCCAATTACTAATGGTAGAGTTACACAATGGTTCAATTGTTGTTACGGGAATTTGATATCACTATTTTAGATAAACCTGGAAAAGATAATGTAGTTGCTGATTTTATTTCTAAGTTAACCATAGGTGATAATTACACTCCTACTGAGGATTATTTTCGTGATGAGTATCTTTTTTCCATATCTATTCACTCACCATGGTATGCATAGCCAATTATCTTGCTGCAGGTTAATTCCCAAACTATTTATATTCCATAGACAAAAGAAAGATCATACAATAAGGTGCCACTTACTCCTGGATAGAGGGAAATCTCTATCACACTGGACCAGACTTTCAGATTCGACGCTGTGTTAGAGAAGATGAGATTTTTGATATCTTGAAGGCTTGTCATGAGGAGACCTGTGGAGGGCACTTCACGGACAAGAGGATGAGGTACAAGGTACTCTCAACAGGGTACTACTGGCCAACTATATTCCGAGATGCAAAAAAGTTTGTGAACGGGTGTGATAGCTGCCAAAGGATGGGCCAGTCATTGCAATTAGACGAGATGTCGTTACAACAACAAATAGTGTTAGAACCATTTGAGAAGTGGGCCTTGGATTTCGTAGGGCCAATTATTCCTTCATCACAACCGAGGTCATACATATTGGTATGTACAGATTACGTCACAAAGTGGGTTGAAGCGAAGGCACTAACTAGAGCTATAGAGCAGGCTGTTTCAGACTTCCTGTTTGAAGATATTTTGTTCATTTCGAGATACTCAGGGAGATAGTGATAGATGGGGGGCCCAAATTCACATCTCATCTGATTCAGAAGATGGTTGAAAATTATGGAATTCATCACGGGATCTCTTCACCCTATCATCCGCGTGAAAATGGCCAAGTGGAGAGTACCAACAAAGTTATTGAGGGAATTTTGACAAAGACAGTAGCTAGCCACCATAGAAATTGGGCTGAAAAACTTCTAGAAGTACTGTGGGATTACAGAACAACATGGAGGAATACTATGGGATTCTCACCATATGAATTGGTGTATGGTAAGAATCCTTTATTCCCCATAGAGTTCGAAATAAAAACACTAAGAACAACATTACAGGTAAATCTGGATTTGAGCACAACACAAAGACAAAGGTTGAATTAGCTCAATGAGTTGGAGGAGAAACAGTTGGCTGCCATTCAACAACAAAGAGCTAGATGGCATGATAGGTTCATTAAAAATAATAAATTTCAGAAAGGAGATTGGGCTCTCTTGTACGATTCAAGATTCAAGGATTTCAAGGGCAAACTCTGCATTAGATGGCTAGGTCCTTACGAAGTAGATATAGTCTTTGACAATGGGATTGTAAAAATTGGTTACCATTGATAGTGCTAAGATATCGTTACTGGTTAATGGGCACCGTCTGAGGTTATATCATCAACCTGCTTCGAAGGATTCATTTATTAACATTATTGCGGACTCTGATCCTCATGTTACAGCAGTAGGGGGGCATTCCCCTGTGCTTCCCAAAATTTGATTTTTCAATAAGTGTAACAACTGAAAACCACTTTTGTGGCTGTTGTTACACCTGTTTAATATATATATATATATATATATATATATATATATATATATATATATATATATATATATATATATATATATATATATAAACAAAACAAAAAATATGATAATAAGAATCTGACTGTGAAAACCTCTTTTGGGGGCACAATTAGACAATTTGGTAATAGTTGAAAACCACTTTTGTGGCGGTTGTTACACTTTTTTTATTTTTTGTTCAGAACATCATCCTTTTTTCCCGCATATTCTACATGATGCTGTTACATATTTGTTCTCAGTCTTTTATTTTTCCTAACAATAACGTTTTATGAAGGATAACACAATGGTTGTCCTGGTTGTTACATTTGTAACAGCCGACAACTGTCAACAACATCCTGAATTTTGGCCGTCGTCCTGACACGTAGCAATTATTACGATAGTTTGAAGGTGACTGCCATGACCGCTGGAGCAATTGCGCCATCACATCAATTTCTTCCTCCATGTATTTTTATGTATGTCACCAAAAAGGTAACATTATCATCCTCTAATATTTGATGATTATGGAAAGTTAATGACAGTCCTTTTGATGGTTGTGGACTATCATCATCATTAAATTTGGGGGTGATGAATCTTGTCATAATTATGAACAATCTGTTAGCTTTTAAAGCCGCCATTAATCCTACGATTTACTGAATTTAATACCATAGCAACCAATCATGACCGGATCTTGTCAAAAAGGAGAATTGTACTTGAAGTACGAATCTCTCCATAACTGGGCATTAATAGAGAAAATGTGTGGGTACGAACCATCAATTCAAAACCTTTTCACCTCTCAATCACTGTGACATTCCATCATCTCCCTCAGCTGGAAGTTCTTGCACCCTTGGTCAAAAATTCTTAACCCGAAGATAACAGAGCAGGTTGTTGTAACACGACGAGTAGTGCGTTGATACCCTGGCTAACTGAGCTAAAGGAAGTAATCACGTATAACAGCACAAGATGGGGGGATCTGCGGTGAGCACGAACCAGATTCTATTGAGGCATTACGAAATTGTCTAGAGGCGTATCAAATATTTAGAGATGCTGGGTAGCTCGAGTATTTTCATAATTTGAAGGGTTCAGATGAAGCAATTGCGATGGAGTTCGCTAAAAATTTCAACAAATATCAGACCAAAGTCAGGGGTTTGCAGATTGAAGTAACGGAGGAGGTTGTTTCCTAAGTAACAACACTGCAGGCTGACGGTAGAAGGTGGTTGAACAGAAAGGTCAATGATCCTTCTCTGAAAGAGGATTTCCTTGAAGGTGAGGAGAAGCTTGAGAAGAAAGGAAGAGGCGTCAATAGGCTGTCACTTCCCCAACCTTGGGCGGATGTTGCTCTGAATTTGATAAAATATATCACCTGTGAAGCGAGGTCTACGATTATTTTTAACTATCATTTCCCCTTATTGAACCATCTTCGACATCAGCGGAGAATTAACCTTCCATATTTCCTACTAGGAAATATCAATCATATGGCTGTAGAAGTCAAAATGGCAACACACCCGAAAGCTTGTGTTACCAATCATGACCTCATCAAGTTAATTGTGTGGGATGCTTTGAACCAACAAGGAAAGAGCTGGGAGGAGTTCAAACAAAAGAGGCCCAGAATGAGCTGAGGAAAACAAGCTGGGACTTCGGGAGACAGTTAGGAGGAAGCCGATTGGAGACAAACGACCGAAGCAAAGGGTGAAAGTCAGAGTGCTTGCGGAATCCTCATCTACAACTGAAGAGCAGGAGGAGGCGAAAGAGCTGAAAGAAGAAGAAAAACAGCCTCGATCAGAGGAACCCTCCTCGTCAGGTAGGGACAAAAATAAGAACCTTCTTATAGAAATTGAGAATTTCAAGAAAGAAAATGAACAATTGAAGCATAAATTAGCCGAAGCTAGGAAATCAGAAGCCTTAGGGTTAGATACTCTGGCTGAAGCTTTTAAGAATATATATATATATATATATATATATATATATATATATATATATATATATATATATATATATATATATATATATATATATATATATATGTATGTATATGTATATGTATATGTATATGTATATGTATATGTATATATGTATATGTATATACACATATATATACATATATATATATATATATATGTATATGTATATGTATATGTATATGTATATGTATATGTACACATATATATATATGTGTACATATACATATACATATACATATACATATACATATACATATACATATATATATATATAATTAAAAACAAAACAAAAAATATGATAATAAGAATCTGACTGTGAAAACCTCTTTTGGGGGCACAATTAGACAATTTGGTAATAGTTGAAAACCACTTTTGTGGCGGTTGTTACACTTTTTTTCTTTTTCTTTTTTTTTTTGTTCAGAACATCATCCTTTTTTCCCGCATATTCTACATGATGCTGTTACATATTTGTTCTCAGTCTTTTATTTTTCCTAACAATAACGTTCTATGAAGGATAACACATTGGTTGTCTTGGTTGTTACATTTGTAACAGCCGACAACTGTCAACAACATCCTGAATTTTGGCCGCCGTCCTGACACGTAGCAGTTATTATGATAGTTTGAAGGTGACTGGCACGACCGCTGGAGCAATTGCGCCATCACATCAATTTATTCCTCCATGTATTTTTATGTATGTCACCAAAAAGGTAACATTATCATCCTCTAATATTTGATGATTATGGAAAGTTAATGACAGTCCTTTTGATGGTTGTGGACTGTCATCATCATTAAAGTTGGGGGCGATGAATCTTGTCATAATTATGAACAATCTGTTAGCTTTTAAAGTCGCCATTAATCCTACGATTTACTGAATTTAATACCATAACAACCAATCATGACCGGATCTTGTCAAAAAGGAGAATTGTACTTGAAGTACGAAGCTCTCCATAACTGGGAATTAATAGAGAAAATGTGTGGGTATGAACCATCAATTCAAAACCTTTTCACCTCTCAATCACCGTGACATTCCATCATCTCCCTCAGCTGGAAGTTCTTGCACCCTTGGTAAAAAATTCTTAACTCGAAGATAACAGAGCAGGTTGTTGTAACACGACGAGTAGTGCGTTGATACCCTGGCTAACTGAGCTAAAGGAAGTAATCACGTATAACAACACAAGATGGGGGGATCTGCGGTGAGCACGAACCAGATTCTATTGAGGCATTACAGAATTGTTTAGAGGCGTATCAGATATTTAGAGATGCTGGGTGGCTCAAGTATTTTCATAATTTGAAGGGTTCAGATGAAGTAATTGCGATGGAGTTCGCTAAAAATTTCAACAAATATCAGACCAAAGTTAGGGGTTTGCAGATTGAAGTAACGGAGGAGGTTGTTTCCTGAGTAACAGCACTGCAGGCTGAAGGTAGAAGGTGGTTGAACAGAAAGGTCAATGATCCTTCTCTGAAAGAGGATTTCCTTGAAGGTGAGGAGAAGCTCGAGAAGAAAGGAAGAGGGGTTGATAGGCTGTCACTTCCCCAACCTTGGGCAGATGTTGCTCTGAATTTGATAAAATATATCACCTGTGAAGCGAGGTCTACGATTATTTTTAACTATCATTTCCCCTTATTGAACCATCTTCGACATCAGCGGAGAATTAACCTTCCATATTTCCTACTGGGAAATATCAATCATATGGCTGCAGAAGTCAAAATGGCAACACACCCGAAAGCTTGTGTTACCAATCACGGCCTCATCAAGTTAATTGTGTTGGATGCTTTCAACCAACAAGGAAATATCTGGGAGGAGTTCAAACAAAAGAGGCCCATAATGAGTTGAGGAAAACAAGTTGGGACTTCGAGAGAGAGTTGGGAGGAAGCCGATTGGAGACAAACGACCGAAGCAAAGGGTGAAAGTCAGAGTGCCTGCAGAATCCTCATCTACAGCTGAAGAGTAGGAGGAGGTGAAAGAGCTGAAAGAAGAAGAAAAACAACCTCGATCAGAGGAACCCTCCTTGTCAGGTAGGGACAAAAATCAGAACCTTCTTATAGAAATTGAGAATTTCAAGAAAGAAAATGAACAATTGAAGCAGAAATTAGATGAAGCTAGGAAATCAGAAGCCTTAGGGTTAGATACCCTGGCTGAAGCTTTTAAGAAATTCAGGGGGGGAATAAAATTTCAGGATCAGTATGTGTGGCATGTTCCCAAGAATTAGCAGCAGCAGGATATAAAGTTTTTCGGGAAAGCAACAGCTCAAGGGAAACCCAAATAGAACCTTGGGAGGTTACTCCACAAGAACTTGATGAAGATACTGCTACTCCACAAGAACTGACAATTAAAGCAGAGGCTCCCACGGTAATTGACCGGGAAGCCAACACACAAGAACATGTAGAGGCCACTGTTGTTACAGAGGAACCAACAGTGGATATAGAGGCTGACCAAGGTGAAAATAAGAGGACTGCTACACAAGAACTCACCTATGACGATGTTGTTCCACAAGAACCAACAACTAAGGTGGAGCAATCCCACCCCAGAGAGGCTGTCACACCCACAATTGATATTGCACATAGTGGAACATCGAGCCCTAATGAGGGATGGAGTTCCGAGAAGAATTTATTGGTCTCTGAGTTGCAAAAATGGAAGCAGGAGGCAGTTTCCCTTCAAGAGGGAGTGATCTCACTGGATTTAAATAAGAATAAAACAAGTGCCCTGCAGTAAAAATGGGTAGAGAAAAAATTCAAGAGGAGTTGGGGGGAATGGAAATGAAAGGAAGCAACAAAGAAATAGGAGAAACAGTTGTTGTTGTTACAGCAGCAGGTTTGGGATTTGACTGCTTATAAATAGAAGCTTCATGATCTTGCCCTCAACTTGTTGGGGTATAGGCAGCCTTCCCCATCCTATCCTATTTTTCTTTGGGAGACTTATTATTTATTTCAGTTAAAAGCTATCATGGAAGACAGGCCTTATGTGGGTACTTCTACCCACACTTTTCTTGATGTTTTTTGCACCAACGACTTTGATGAAAAGAGCTTGATGTGAGAGTTGTTTCTGCATAATATTATTTTTTAGCATGTTAGCATGCAAATGGTAGCAGTTGTATTCTCATATATGGGAGACCTGCAGTTACGCGCCTTCATTTCATTAATGAGAAATCAAATTGAGTGGCATCTGCCCGCGAAATCAATGGAGACTAACGAAAAGAAGACAACGCTATAGATTAAAGAAGAACTAGGAAGGGCCGCTGAATTGAGGCGTGAATTTATTTATTTTTTTAGTACTCCAGGGTTGAGGGAGCCAGCTGCTACCTACAGAATAAGAATCGTGGAGTTCTGTCTCAATCAGTTTGCACAGATGAAGATCTGAGCGCTGACAGGGTGCCTCAAGCACACCGAAACAAGCAGTGTCACATTGCAGGAAGGGGATCGTTTTGTATTCCAAAATTTCGTAGTTGTTGTTACACATATACTAGAATATGCCCTGGTGGTAAAATCCCATGGCATCTTCTAGATTGGATTGAAATTCAAATTTCCTTTTATATGGTTGCAAGTGGAGGAATAACAGGACCACTATGTGCTGAGCGATTACGAAGAAGAGTCCTGGCCAAGACAATTGTTTGCTACTTAGTGGTACATGTCTCCAAACGAAGACACAACTGGCGCCTACGACTCGACCGACCTGCATAGGAGGTATAATCAGGGGAGATTAGATTTTTGCATGAGGACATGCAAGCACTTTAGCTGAGGGGAGATGTTGGGTGTCATTTTTATACTCATTTCCTACATTTTCTTCCCTCATTTATGCCTTTTTGATCTCCAACCTGGGGACCATATTTGCCTTTTTCTTTTCCTTCATCCCGAAATAACATAACTTTACCTTATCATTCTCGTTAATTATTATGATGTATTGTTCCTTTTTTTGTGGCTAACTGAGATGAACATTGGGAGAAGTTCTTTGGCCTTTTCGCTATTCTTTCAGATACTATTTCAAGCACAGGGACCTGGGACATACAGGCGCATAGAACCAGTTGGAAGCATGCTGCTACAACATGCTATTACATAGCGTTGCTACCACACACAGAGTCAACATCGTGGTTGTCACATCCTTTGTTGTTACACCGCGGTGCTGTTACAGATCCACTGATACTGACTGTTGCTACAGTTGCGTTGTTGTTTGAGTATTGCTAAATTCCGGATGTTGATCTGTCTTCAAAAGTTGTTACGCTACAACTGTTGCATTCCATTGAAAGTTGTAGGAGTTATCATGTATTATTATTTAGAATAAAAACTTCAAGCACTATTGGTTAAAATCAACGCTTTCCCATTCAGGACTTTTATTGAGGGAATCAGTTGTAACTGTATTTACTTTATTTCGATCAACATGAGAATCAGGAGATTCTCGTGACTGACCTGTTCCTCATTTTCTGGATATGTAATTATTATATAAACACTCAGACCTTCAAGGTCGGGGGGTTAGCATAGAAAAATATCACCATTTTGACTCTGTAAATTTTGATCATCATAATACAGAATATCGTGTTGTTGCTGTTACATGTGTTGATTGATCTACTTCTCGTTTAGTTTTCATTTCTTCCTATGCCCTGCGAGGGAGGAAGGGCCCTCCTCTTTAGCAGGGACTGCAGTTGCAGGGTAGCTATATTATATCTTATATTTATTTCTGCATATATGTGGAGTGTCGTTGTTGTTGTGTCAGCTGTAAGTAGATATGCTTCAGTTCTAGGTATTTATTGTGTTGTTACACAGATCCAATTAGAGGTACCAACTGGTGTAGTTAGTGTGTGGCGCGCTAGATATTGGTTTATCTGAAGTGTGATTACATTCTTGTAGATCCTTTTTATTCCTGCATGAGTGTTGGTTTCAACAATTGGTTCAACAATGATTTCTTCTTGTTTTATTTCTGCTTCTAGTATGATGTATCGGCACAGACAGTGCAACTACCATTGAAATAAAAGACGTCCCTGATCGATAATTTATGTGTACCGTCCTAGTCATTTAAAAGTGATTAATACATTCCAATAGGACACATATTCCAAGTTGCATGTTGGGCAAAAACGTAGTGATGGGGAATCACTTATGATTAATTAATGGTTATGGAAATTGGCAAAGGAAATGGCAAAGGCTTTCGAAAGGCAAAATGGCATTAATTGGCATTTATTTATGAAAATAATGGAAAATGGGAGAAAAGGAAGGTGAAAGGTCACATGTTGCAAGTGAGGAGGGAAATGAAGGAAAATAATGGAAAATGAAGAAAATAGAGGCCTCATTGATAAAAATGCTTCTAAGGACCAGTTCACAACCTTTTGTCAGTTTTAGATTGGGTCTCTCTCTCTTCTATTCTCTCTCTCTTACTCTTGGGCACTTATAGTTTACTTGGAGCACTCTTGGAGGAATGTGCCTTACTTGGGATTTGGAGCAAGAAGGCAAAGGAGAAGCAGGAAAGTGCAAGAGGATAGCAAGATTAGTAGCTACAACGGGTTTTTCTTGCAAGTACCAAGTTGCATGTATGATTTCCTTGCTATTTTTGACATGCATGGCTTATGCATGTGATTATGTGGTTATGATATGTCATTAGCATGGAGGAGAGCCTGGGTTGATAGTGGTGTTTCCTAGCCTTCCCTTTTCCTAGATAGCCATGGTGTTGTGGGTTTTCCCTTTTGTTTTCTGATTGGTGCTCATGTTCCTTATGGTTGTGGGTTGAGTTACTAGATCCCGAAAGCTTTGTAAAAGCTTAGGTTGAGTTACTAGTCCTGGAAGCCTTGGTTTGACAAATGCTCTAGAAGCCCTATAACAACTTTGGTTGAGTTACTAGTCCTAGAAGCCTTGGTTGGACAAACACTTTGGAGCCCTTAGTGGGTTGAGTTACTAGCCTTGTAAGCCTTGGTTGGGCAAATGCTCTAGATCCTAACTACAATTATGGGTTGAGTTACTAGTCCTAGAAATCGGGTTGGAACAAACGCTTTGGAGCCCTGGACAACTTTGGTAGAGACCGATCTGGTGATTGTTAGAGATGTCTAACCGTGAGGTGGAATCATTGGTTGAGGGTTGAGGCGGTTTGGCCTCTGGAAGCCATGGTTTGGTTTTCTTGGTTCCATGAGATCCCACATTCATGCTTGGAATATGGCGTGGGGATGATTAGTTGAAAGAGAGATTTGGTTCAGCCTAATCTATGGTCGGGAAGTGTGCAGAAGTCTTGGACTTGGTTGCATTTGAATATGATAATGATAGCTTTTTTCCTCCTGTATTTTATGAGTAAATGTTCTTTTTATTATGTCATCTTAATGGTTGTTCCATCATTATTATTATGTTGGTTATATGTTGGTTATAACCATGGATTTATGACAAATTCTAGTTATGGCTCTTGTCATGTGTAATATTCCTAATTAGCTTTTAGCTAATTAGAATATTATTTTTTGCTTTTCTTAATTAAGTAGATGAATAAAAGGGTGGAGGGACCCATAAACCCAGTAGTGGAATAAAAACCACATCCTTTGAGTGAAAGTGGGACAATGCAGTAGTGGGTGGGGCCAAGAGGCCAAGAGAGCAGGGCAGTCTATGTGGAGGATATGAATCAAGAGTACAACACATTTATGATGTGGGCCCAAGGGTGTGATGGTTCCACAAGAATAAGAAGGGGGTGAGGGAAGCCATGGAAAGCATTATGAATTATTTGATTTTCCTCTCGTTTACGACTTGAGCACGCTTGAGGTGTTTCGTCGAGTCTGTAGTGCTATTTAACACACGGGTGTCTCTGAGCAGAGATCCCAACCTCGTCCTCGGGGGACTTTGAGTGCCCGCTCAGGAGAGGATTCCTACTGTCCTTGAGAGTAGATTTAATTATTCTCGCATTAGGCCACTTACAGCCCCTCTAGAGCATCGCTGTCACTTAGTGACTTACGCAACCCAGCAGTACAGGCATTGAGGAGAGGGTGAAATTCCAAGGCACTTCATCTTGGAATCAAGTGAAGGGATCAACCCTTCAATAGTTGAGCTATGGGGGAGTTTTTGCAACATTTTATCTATTAGTTCAGCCCATAGCTCTGCATACTCAGTAGAATTGCATTTTCAAACCCTCGGTGGGTGATTTTCCAAGGTCGGCCAATCCGAAAATCCTTTTTGGGTTTTTCTGGGTTTTGAGAGTAGAGGTCGATGTCCAAATCCTGGTATTTTCTTAGCACCAAAATAGCCTCATCTACGCAGCCCTATTCAGCCAGCAACAACATTTCTAGTAGGGCAGCGCAAAGGAAGATTCCAGCAGAGCAGCAACATAACAGTGTTTCAGTGAGAGAGATGGAGGGCCATCCCAGCCATCTTTGCCTGCTTAAGTGCTATCATTTTGAGCAATGTTGTGTTTTCTTTTCACCTCTATATTAATAAAATGACTCAACAGTTTTTCACCTCTATATTAATAAAATGACTCAACAGTTTTTGGCTCTATTTATGTTGTTTTGATGCATTTCCCATATTTCTGCATGTTTTGTCTTTGTTTGCTTTGAATTTATGCTAATTTCCTATTAGGAATATTACAGTGGTATTAGAGCTCATACACTTGGCTCAACTTGTGGAGCAACCAGTCTATGACATCCGAAGATAGAGAATATATTATGGATCGGACAAGGAAGTACATAAGCAAAGAACGTAGGGTTGAGATCACACCCAGTGAAGGGGACTGCGTTCCAGTGGAGGAGGATAAAGGGGAAGCTCCAATGGTAGAAGAAGATGATGGGAAGGAGTTTGGAAATCTCCTCCTCAAATCAATGCAGGAGCTAGCCAAATAAATTAAAGAAATGAGAACATACAGATAGAGGGAAATATCGCGGGGGTTCCAGAATGGAGAAGGATCAGGGACTTCTCACCATTGGGCGGAGCAACCAGTGGTGCCACAGGCATCACAACGTTCCACCATGCCCACTTTCTTAGCAGTGGGTACGAGAGTAGGAGGACCTTAGGAGAAGGAGGATCTGAGTGATTATTTCACAGAGTGTCAATATCATACCTAATATTTCAGAGATCATCAAACTTTCCAAGAATTTTTCCAGATTAAGGATAACTGAATACCCCGCATCTATAATAGAGGAGGAGGGTACACACAGCGAAATGACCTACAACATACCATGGGTAGACTTTTTCTGCCTACTTTTGATGGGTCTTCCAAGAGTGTGAAAAAAACTTGGGTGGAGAAGTTAGACATCTATTTTCAGCTGAATCAAATGGCAGAGGTAGAAGCCATCAAGGTAGTAGCGCTGCACCTTGAAGGAGAAGCTCACAACTGGTGGTCCCATGGGATGTCCACATTGGGTCACGCAGGGGTGACTGCGTATGCAGAGTTCACCAAGAGTCTAGTAGAGATATTTGACCGAAGGGACCCGGAGGAGCATTTCGTTGAGTTAGCCAAACTCAAGCAGACAGGGTACCCGAAGACTTATATCTCTGAGTTCTTGAAGTTATCGATAATGGTTCCAGATCCGTCTATGGCCAGGAGGGTGTATATGTTTGTTGACGGATTAGCGGAGCCTCTGCATGGGTTAGTAAGATCCACTAGACCGACTACACTTCATGACGCAGTTGGGAGGACCAGGGATCTACAAGATGCCTCACCTAGGGCGAGAGCCTCATTTCCCCATAAACCAGCATTTCAGCCAAAGCGGAAAGACATGAGGATTCCATCCCCAAAGGGGAACCAGGGATGGGGGACTTTGGATGATGATACTCGAAGGGATTTAAGATGAAAGAAGCTATGATTCACTTGCCAGGAGCCATGGGCATCGGGTCATCAATGTGCCGCGGGGAAGACACACTACATAGAGGTCTTCTCCAACATTGAGGGAGAAGAGGAAGCATATGGGAGTTGGAGGGAGATGTAAATGTTGATGCACTAGGGGGATATCATCCACCTCCACCACCACCACCACTAGTAGGGGGAGGATCATTTGCGCCTATTGGAGGAACCCTTGCATCTTTGCGAGGGGTTCCAAAGTATTTGATATTGAGGGTCCGAGGCATGATCCAAGGACAACGTGTTACAATATTAGTGGACAACGAGGCCACACATAATTTAATCGATACTCAAATAGTGCAGAGGAGGGGCATACCCACCAAGAGTTTTGATGGATTTTCTGTATTAGTTCCAGGTGCCATAACCATGCAGTGCTTGAGGTATGTTCCAACGTTAGTTGTAACCATGGGAACCTATACGGTGACAGATAATTTCTTTGTGGTCGAAATTCCAGACACCAATGTGAATTGGGTGTACAGTAGTTGATTACGCCGGGAAAGGTCACTACAGATTGGGGGACATTGGAGATGGAGTGGACAGATAATAAGAGCGGGAAGTGCATGTTGATCAGAGGAATGCACACATATCCACCCTAGACAGTCTAGGCACATCGGACGGAGGTTGATTTCTGGAAGGGGAACATAGAGTGGGTAGTGGAGCTGCGTATTTCACAGGCAATAGTTATAGGGAAGTCTGTACACCCCGATGTGCAATTGATATTAGACTGCTACCCTTCAGTATTTGGGGACATAACACCAGGGCAACCACCAGAACAAGGGTTCGAGTACACTATTGAGTTAGAATAGGGGATCCAAGCAGTGATCACCACACCCTATAAGCACCCTAAGGCCTACAGGGATGAGATTTAAAGAGCCATCCAAGAGCTCTTGTAACTAGGACACATCCAACCCAACACTAGCCCCTTCGCTTCTTCCATGGTGTTGGTGAAGAAGAAGGACGACACTTTGCGGATGTGCATAAATTACAAGGCTCTAAATAATAAGACAATGAAGAACTGATACCTCATTCCCAAGATTGATGAGCTGATGGATGAGCTGACGAGATAGAATTTATTTTCCAAGATCGATGTGAGGTCGGGGTACCATCAGATCAAGGTGAGGAACCAATATGTCCCAAAGACTGCATTCAGATGCCACTGTGGCCACTTCGAGTTCTTGGTGCTGCCCTTTGGGCTGACCAATGCTCCGACCACTTTCAAGTCTTGTATGAACCACATCTTCCGTGGTCAGTTGAGGAAGTTTGTGCTGGTGTTCTTTGACGACATTCTCATTTACAGTCGTACTTGGGAGGAGCACTTGCAACATATTGAGGCGATATTGCGCATATTGGAGGAACAACATTTTTATGCCAAACTATTCAAGTGTGAATTTGGACTTACAGAGATGATCTACCTAGGGCATATCATTGGAGTAGATGGAGTAAGGATCCATGAGGAGAATATCTAGGCCATTCAGGATTGGACGGTACCAAAGAATGTGATAGAACTTTGGGGCTTTGTAGGCATTTTCACCTACTATAGGAAGTTTGCAAAGGGGTTTTCACAGATGGCAGCACCCCTCACGGATCTCACCAAGAAAGGAGCCTTTGGGTGGACAAACACTGTGTAGAGGGCCTTTGAAAGGCTCAAGGAGGTGATGAGTAGTTGTCCGGTGTTGGCATTGCCGGATTTCATGCAGCCCTTTGTGTTGGAGTGTGGTGCTTCAGGAGAGGGAGTTAGCTCAGTGTTGATGCATGGGGGTCATCATATGGCTTTTGAGAGTCGAAAGCTCTTGCCGCATGAGAGGTTGTATTAGATATATGACAAAGAGATGTTGGCCATCATGCATGCGTTAGCCAAGTTCCGACAGTATTTTATGGGTAACAGATTTCGGGTGAGGACTGACCACAACAGTCTTCGGTTTTTTCTTGAGCAGAAGAAGTTGCAGGAGAGGCAGCAGAAGTGGGCCAGCAAAATCCAGGCTTATGAGTTTGACATCGAGTATGTCTAAGGGAAGAACAATGTGGTGGCGGATGCCTTATCACAGAGACCAGCAACACTGTCTTTGATGAGCATTGATACAGACTGGAGGGCTCAGTTGTTATTGGAGTATTTTAAGGACAAATTCGCATGTGAGATATTGAATGGGTAAGCGACTGATGACAGGTATCGGGTGATGGATGAGGTCATCTATTACCGGGACAGGATTTTCTTAACAGGAGCCTCTCAGCTCAAGGAGAAGATCTTGCACGTAGCACATGATTCACCGCTTTCAGGCCATCAGGGGTTCACCAAAACATATTGGGCCACTAGAGGAGGTTCTCATGGAGAGGCCTCAAGGAGGACTTACTCCGACATGTTAGGGAGTGTGAGGTTTTCCAGAAGAATAAAGGAGATTTGAGCCATCCTACGGGGTTGTTACAACTGCTTCCCATTCCGGAGGGGAAGTGAGAGGGCATTTCAATAGATTTTATCACAAGGTTGCCTATGGTACAGGGCAAGGATTGTATCTGTATGATTGTTGATCGGCTGACGAAGTATGCACACTTCTTCGCCATCTTCACACGGTACACTGCTTCACAGGTGGCCGAAATATTTTTCAGGGATGTTTTTAGGCTTCATGGTATCCCCAAGACCATAGCCAGTGACAGGGACAATCGTTTCATGGGCGGATTTTGGCAGGAAATTTTTCGTTTGGTGGGTACCGAGTTGACACCCAGTACCAGTTATCACTCACAGATAGATGGACAGATAGAGATAGTAAACAAGTGGTTGGAAGGCTACTTGTGGAACTATATCTCGGGGCCGCAGAAGGCATGGATGCACTGGCTTCATCTGCGAGAATACTGCTACAACACGACATTTCATATATCAATCGATATGTATCCGTTTTGTGCTTAATATGGTTATGATGCTTTAACATTTGCTGATGTGATGTTTGGAGAAATTAAGGTCCTCAGGGCTAAGGACTGGATCCAAGAGAGTCAGGATATACTCTGTGCTCTTAAGGAAAACATTGCTACAACTCAGAACTAGCAGAAGTTGTATGTAGATCGAGGCCATGTGTAGAGGCAGTTTGATGTGAATGATTTGGTCTACCTCTGTCTTCAGTCGTACAAACAGTCTACGCTGAAGGAGAAGGGAGTTGAGAAGCTCAAGCCGCATTTTTATGGGCCATACAGGGTGATCTGATGAGTTGGGGAGGTAGCATATGAGTTGGAGCTCCCAACTGGGAGTAGGATCCACAACATTTTCCACGTATCATGCCTAAAAAGGGCTCTTAGATAGTAGATAGTTGCCACTGGGGAAATCCCGCCTATTGATGATAAGGGGCATCTGGTTTTACCGCTGGAGGCCATTTTAGACACTTGGGAAAGGCAACTGAGGAGCAGGGTAGTCAAAGAGTATATGATTAGATGGAGGAACCTTCCAGATGAGGATTCCAAGCCATGGAAAGCATTCTAAATTATTTGATTTTCCTGTCATTTATGACTTGAGCATGCTTGAGATGTTTAGCCAAGTCTCCAGTGTTGTTTAGCACACGGGTGTCTTTGAGCGGATATCCCAACCTCATCCTCAAGGGACTTTGAGTGCCCACTCAGGAGGGGATTCCTACTGTCCTTGAGAGCAAATTTCATTATTCTGGCATCAGGCCACTTACAACCCCTCTAGAGCAGCATAGTCACTCAGTTACTCACGCAGTCCAACAATAGAGGCATTCAAGAGAGGGTGAAATTCCAAGGCACTTCAGCTTGGAATCAAGTGAAGGGATCAACCCTTCAATAGTTGAGCTACGAGGAAGTTGTTGTAGTATTTTATTTATCAGTTCAGCCCATAGCTCTACATAGACAATCTGGAAACCCTTTCTGTGTTTTTCTGGGTTTTTAGAGCAAAGGTCGGTGTCCAAATCCTGAAATTTTTTGAGCACCAGAATAGCCTCATCTACGCAACCCTATTCAGCCAGCAACAACATTTCCAACAGGGCAGCGCAGAGGAAGAGTCTAGCATAGCAGCATCAGAGCAGTGTTTCAGTGAGAGAGCTTGAGGGACATCCCAACCATCTTTGTTGGCTTAAGTGCCATCATTTTGAGCACTGTTGTATTTTCTTTTCACCTCCATATTAATAAAATGGCTCAACAATTTCTGGCTATATTTATGGTGTTTTGATGCATTTCCCGTATTGCAGCATGTTTTGTCTTTTTTTTCTTTGAATTGCTGCTAATTTCATATTAGGAATATTACATCATGTTTTGAATAGTAAATGAATGTTTAATGAATGTAAGACCTAATGGGTGATTTTGCAACTATTATGAGAGGCCATCAGACCTTCTTGACGAATCTCATATACGTATGAAGTCCCTACGTTCAGATGTGTTTTTATGACCTGAACATTACATGTCCATGATGTGTTTGCCAAAATGCTTGTCATGGTTAGGATGAGTCAGGTCAGGTCCTTATTCAAGTTTTTCATTAGAGGATTTGTCTTCTTTTTATTCATTATTTATGATAATTTCATTAAGTTTTGGGCAAAGGCTTGAGTCCTAGCCCTGAAAAAGTGGCTCATATTTCGGGGTCGCTAGCACAGAACTTCCTTAAAAAAATTGCATGGATGCCTTATTATGGGAGAGACTAGAGGTTTAAAGTCTCATGGAGGGCTTATAATGGGAGCAACTGGGGGTCTAATTCAGTTAGAAAGCAAGTTAACTCAGGGATTGGGGACCTAGAGTGGTTGGTTAGCCCCTAGGGGTCCTGTAGCTCGTGAGGAGGATCCATTTGGTTTTGGTTTGTTGATTCCACTTCCTTAACTGTACTTGGGGAGTTGAATCATATCATAGTAACTCTTCATCACATGTTTAGCTCGGTGGATCGGTTATCTTAGGTAAATGTGGGAGGAGGGGGTTAGTGTCTTCCTTTTGAGTTATTACTTCGCTCTTTCCCCAATGTCGAGGGAGATAACCCAAGCCCAAGCTTGAACCTCGATAGAATGTTATTGTGAGAATGCCTTGGTGGTTGAGCAACATAAATGATCTAATATTGAACAAGATCTAATGGATGAACAAGTAGAATTATCAGATTCAAATGTCTTAACTGAGGTGAAGGATTGAGTCCCCGACTTGGGAGCACCGCAAGCCAGACAAAACTAGTACCTCCACATGATGGACTTATATTGGCATCTTAAGCATTTGCTTGGAAGTGTATTTTCGACCGCAATGAGAGCAGGGATGAGCTCCTCCTTCGCATGGACGAGCTTCACTTGCTTTATCCATGTTTTACTGCGTAACAACTTTGTAGCAAATCAATTAGCAAACAAGTTCACATCATTAGAAATTCGAACTCTTCTTATAAACTAATGGGTGAGAGAGAGTGAGTCAACTACCAATTATGACATATCATGACTCGTGAAAGTGAATGTTGATTTTGGAGTCATTTGTGTATATATATGTGAACAACTCCTTCAATAGAAGCAATAAATCTCAAATTAAAAAAATACCAAAATATTAAAACGTAACACTGTTTAAATTTCGTTTTATTTAAAAAAATGTATTGCAAATTTACACTCTTAGAATTTATAATATATAAATCTTATTATTATATTCAAAGTGCGAAGACGTAATTTTTATATAACTAAAAATTAATAATATAGATTTCTTATTTTTGTATCATTAAAATTTTTAATTTTTATATTTCCAAAACAGTATTACATTTCCAAATCTAAATTTTTAATATAATAATTTTTTATTTCTATTTATTTTTTATTTAAAAAATTATTAATATAATTAATTATAAAATATTAGTTAATAAAATGAACTAATCATAAACATGCATACATAGATAACATAATTAACTTATTTTAAAATAAATATATATCTATATTATAATACAATAATGAAATAGTATATATTTGATAATGATTAGTCTAATAAATGAATATAATATGAGTGAAAAATAAAAGTTCATTAATATAACATGAGCGAAAATAAAATTGCTTTTTCATAACAATTATTTTATGATTAAATAATAAAAAAAATCCGTTATTAATTAATAAAGTGTTAGTTTTTATTTTAATTTTGGTTTATTTATTTATTTTAAAATAAATATTTCAAAGAAAATCAATCATATATATATATATTATTTTTGGGATTCAACTGCGTTAAGTAAGTCATTCATCTATGACCATTTCTATGAGAGATAGTTGTAACTGACTAATTTCTCATGATTTTTGAATAGTCCACTTAACACTCATTGCATCTGGTGATGCTCACAGGGGTGAAGAAGTGGGATTGAAAGTAATGAAATGAATCACATAGCGTCAATCATCACTTCCAGGGTTTGCACCCAGTAGCCAAGACTTCCCGGGAGGTCACCCTTCCTAGAACTCCTCTGGCTCAAGCACGCTTAACTGTGGATTTTTCCCCACAATCAAGCCCACTTAGCTTGCTTCCCCATTTGCAAAACCTTAGCAAGTATTGTGCCTCATGAACCATTCAAGTAGAGCTCCCTTTACTCTTTGTATTTTAAGTACGAGGGCTTGATTGTGGGGAAAACTCCACAGTTAAGCGCGCTTGAGCTAGAGGAGTTCTGGGATGGGTGACCTCTTGGGAAGTCCTGGTTATCGGGTGCAAGCCCTAGAAGTGATGATTGATGCTATGTGATTCATTTCACTACTTTCAATCCCACTTCTTCACCCCTGTGAGCATCACCCGATGCAATGAGTGCTAAGTGGACTATTCACAAATCGTGAGAAATTAGTGAGTTACGACTATCTCTAATGGAAATGGTCATAGATGAATGACTTACTTAACACAGTTGAATTCCAAAAATGATATCTAATATAATGCACTGCGGAAACCCCTCATACTTTATATATATATCTTTATATATATATATATATATATATATATATATATATATATATATATATATATATATATATATATATATATGTATTTTTTTATTTTTGTTTTTAATTTCCATAGAAAAAATCTTTATTCATATTAAATAATAGACTGCCTCGAAGGGTTTTACACTTGCTCCTTGAGTTGTATTGTCTTGATGGATTCTAAAAATCATCGCCATATATAGCCTTTTTACAAAAATTCTGAAACATAATCAAACGTAGGAAAACACTTTTCCTTATTTCATCCTTTGTGGTATATATCATGCTCTGAAGGGTTTTTTTTTAAACACATATGTAAAAGACTCTTCCTGATTCATAGGAAAGTATATCCTAGGCAGATCAAAAAATTTGTTCAAACATGTATAACTTCCTATGCAGCAGAGGGAGCATCCACAATCGTCAAACGTCTTGGGATAAGAGTCATAGCTTGTTTTGATAAAGTGTCAACCTCTGAGTTCAGCTCTCTATAAACATGTTTGAAAGATAGGTGATTGAACTTTGGGAAGAAACTTTGAATGGAACATAGGACCGCCTGTAAATGGGGGGCCAGGTTCTAAGAGCGCTGAAGAGCCCAGTCCACTACCACCTTCGAATCGCCAAAGCACTGTAAATTTGTTATACCTTTGTTGTTTGCCACATATAAAACTGCCCATAGCGCTACTAATTCGGCCTTATTGTTGGAGCCATGATCGGGCGCGAACTTGATACAAAATTTCTTTTCCAGACTGAGATGGAGGGTGGCTCCTGCACCTGCGAGTGGGGGAGAGCCTTGGCTGGCTCCATCGAAAAAGGCCCAAGGCACATCATGGATTATATCCAGGGGCTGTATGATCCAAAATTTGAGCGCTTTGGGTGGGCGCTTGTGTTCATTTGTCCACTGTACAATTAAATCCGAATTCAGTTCCTCCGGAATGACTTTTTCATGAAATAAATCCATGTTTCCTGCCCACCAAATTCCATATGTGAAGAAAGAAGGGAAAGCTGCATAGGAGCTTACCTCGGGATCGTTCCACCATTGTTTCATTCGAGAGAGAACACTATCTGCTGCTTCACGATGAGCTGATGTGAACGAGGTAATCGACTTGTTCCATACCGACTCTGCATAAGAGCATAGAAGGAAAAGGTGAGGCTTAGATTCGAAATCTATTCCAAAGAGAACATTGGCTTGGTCCTTCCCAACCTCGACGTTGAAGGTTCTCCCAACTGAGGAGTCTATTGTTAAGAACCAGCCATAACACAATTTTGGCCTTTAATTGACCAAGTTCTTTCCATAGTTGTTTCCACCATTCCTCTTTTTCCACTGATATAGATTCCTCCATAATTGATTTATATCCTTTGCTCGCTATGTAGGAACCAGATGTTGTATTTTTTGTCCATTCCAAAGAGGCTTCAGTCTCCTAGTCCAGATGAATGAAGTTATTTACAAGAAGGAGCACAAAGGATGACCATTCCTGAGATTTCACCTCATTTAGCCCCAAAGAAGCTGCAGTTTTCCAGCCAGAAGTTCCCCAATCCCGTGGGCAAGAAATTGCTGCATCCACTATAGTGTGAATATGTTTTATTCTTGGATTATTCCTAAGCCCCTCAGAAAGTTTGTAATATTCACCTGCCCCAACCCATGGATCCTATCCTATTCTAACTTGAGTCCCATTTCCAATATTCGAAGCAGTCCAATTTCCATTCAACGGGAATGATTGGACGAGTTCCTTCTAATCGATTGAACCATTTTTGTGAGATTTGTTTTGAGATTGGAACCATGTTGAGACAATAGATCCTGACATGTATTTTGCACAGATAATCCGACCCCACAAAGAGCCTGGATTATTAGCAAGCCTCCATAAGGATTTTGCAGCTAAGGATAAATAAAAGATAGGAAGATTTTTGATTCCCTAGCCTCCTAGTTCCTTTGGAAGAGCTAGGGTTGTCCACTTAGATAACAATATTCCTTCATTCTTTTTACTGGATGTCCAAAGAAAAGAGAAACATTTTTTCTGGATTTTGTGTAGAATTGCTTTCGGGATAGCAACAATAGTGGCCCAATATATTGGAATACTTTGAAGAATGGATTTCAGAAGCACCAGACGACCTCCTCTGGATAGGCATCTGTTTGTCCAATGCATTACTCTTTTGTCAATCTTTTGATAAAGCCAAAGCTAGTCCCTGAATAATATGAATTTGGTTTTAGTGTAAAGCCTAAGTATTTGAAACCAGATGCCCAATCTGAGTGGGGAAAGGGAAAGGATGATCTGAGATCAGTCAGAAAAACCTCCGAAGTGACGTAATGGACCAAGCATGACTTGTAAATGTTTATCTCCATTCCCGTAGCCTGCTAATAGAGATCAATAATCTCTTTTAAATTTCTCACGTTTTCTCTTGTGGCATCACCAAACTAGAGGATGTCATCTACAAAAAGAATATGAGTGAGATATTAAGGTTGTAATGTGGATTCCTTTAATATTCCCCAAGTCTCGTGCTTGTTTACAAAGACGACTTAAGGCTTCTGCAACTAAAAGGAACAAAAAAAGTGACATAGGGCATCCCTGACATAAACCCCTTGTAGGATGAAAAAAATTAGAGGGGGAGCCATTGATAAGGATTGCAAAGGATGCCGGTTGTATGCATCCCATGATCCATTCCACAACCTCTGCTGCCACCCCAATATGTATTAATAAGAGCCTCAGAAAATTCCAACTTACCCTATCATATGCATTAGACAAATCTAATTTTAGGGCAAAGGAGACTTTTTTGCTGAGATGAACTAAGTGAAGAGCTTCTTGAGCCAAAGATACTGCATCATGAATCTGTCTCTTATGAAGAAATCCAAACTGTTCTTCTGAGATAATGATGCTTAGGCTGGGTTTCAATCGATGTGAAATGATTTTTGAGATTAATTTGTAAATCAGATTGCAACATGAGATAGGATGAAAATCCCCAAAGGAAGAGGGGTTTGGCTCTTTGGGATTAGTGCGATAAAATTTGAAATTATTGAGCCTAGGAATTTTTCGGTGTGATTCCCTGACTACTTTAAGCATATCATCTTTCAACAGATAAAAAAAAACTAGATAGAATTCTATGGTCAAACCATCTGGACCTGGGATCTTACCTTTATGAAAGGATCGTAGAATATGCTCCAGTTCATCATCATCCACTTCTTTTTGAAGTGTTTTATTCATCTCTTCCGTGATCATCTGAGGGAAAAGTTGATGGACCTGAAGAATTTCCTGAATCCGGCATCCCTCCAGAGCTGAGAAAGCAGACTTGAAATGTTTTACCCCTGCTTTTGTTTTTTCTTTAAAAGAGATGACTTTGTCACCATATGGATTATGGATCTCCCGAATAGTGTTTTGGTTGTGTCTGTGGGACACAAACCTGTGAAAAAACTTTGTATTATTATCTCCTTCCTGAATCCAGATTGCACGGCTCTTTAGTCACCATAATTGTTCCTCCTTCAGGAGGAGGTCATGACGCTTAAGCTCAAGAGATTTTAGGGAATCGAGTTCAGCTCTAGAGAGGAAACCATTGTTATTTATTTTATAGAGGTTGGCGATTTCAGCTTCAGTATTTTTTAACATCTCCTGATGTCTGGCCCGAAAATTATGAACCCACCCCTTTTTCACCTTTTCTACAAGATAAATGTTTGCTGCCCATTGTTGCATATATGATTCGGACTGGTCCGAGGAGAAATGGGTCCAGGAGCTGGTTATCAGGGACCTATAATCTTCCTCTAATAACCAAACCGGGTTGAAGTTTAGAGGGGAGGGAGGTTTCTGTTCACGAGCTTCCAGAGACATAACAATTGGGCGATAGCCTGATAAGCCACCAGACTCCACCCATGACTGAAAACTCCACCCATGACTGAATCTAAGATGTCCAACCAAGAGGCTGTCCAATATAAGAAATATATCTAGCCTCTTTGCGACAACCTCTTTATTTTTTCGGTTGTTCCTCCATGTGGTGGTGAGTTTCAACAGTTGAACATCCACCATCCCATGAGCTTCCAAAAAAGACTGTATAAAAGGGACCAAAGGGTCAAATCTAGCCGAAACCCCCCAAACCTCCTGTTGAGATAGGGTAAAATTTAGGTCGCCCCCAATAATCAAGTTCCGAGAGTGAGTGACTTCTGAGGAGAACAAAGATGACCAGAAGGATCTCTTTTCACTACATGGACCATAAATATTTAGTAAGGAGAAGGAAAAACCCATTTTTTGGTCAACACAAGAGGACCTAATATAGGCTGGGTGGCAGTCATAAGAGAGGACCGATATAGATGGGTTCCATGCTGTAACCAAACCCCCCGCCAGACCCACAACATCACTGGTAGCGAAAGTCCAATCTTTTAACCATTTTGATAAAAAT
Organism: Pinus albicaulis; assembly: GCA_034641835.2. Taxonomy (NCBI): domain Eukaryota; kingdom Viridiplantae; phylum Streptophyta; class Pinopsida; order Pinales; family Pinaceae; genus Pinus; species Pinus albicaulis. The sequence continues at coordinate 667,783,629 of CM076580.1, read as the reverse complement.
TCCAAAACTCAGGATCCTACCAAATTTGTCTCTTGTAAGAAAAGGACATTAGGGGATATGGTTATGACTAACCATTTGAGGGATAGCTAAGAGGGGGCACCCCCAAGACCCCGCACATTCAAAGAAAGGACGATCATGTTGGGCCCTTCTTTGGGCCTTTCACTGCTCCAAGGGCCCTTTGAATAGCTTTTTGTTTTCCGACATGGATATCCATCGAAGCCTGATTCTGTGCTTTAGACAACTGGGTATTGTGACCTATAATTATTTTAGGTGGTGGATCGACATCAAGACCTCCCTTTATAGCATTATCAGAATTAGAAGAGGAGCAATATCTCAACTTCGATACATAATATGGAGAGGCAGGAGGTAGAGGATGCTCACGGGATACAGCCAGAGGAGATGCCACCTTAGGGGAAGACGGGGGGGAGGGCTTCAGAGGGGAAGGACCCGGAGATACGGGGGGGAGGTAGGAAGGAAGCAGGGGAGGAGCACGATGATAGACTAGTGCCATCTTTTTCAAACTTAAAAGGATTAATATCATTATAAATTAATGGAGGGGGAGAGGCCATATTGGTCATACCTTTATCGGAAGAGGATGTGACGCCGAGGACCTATTGAGGCACATCCTTTTTCAGCTCAGGAGTGCTAGAATCAAGGACAGGAGTGCCAACCCGAGGCTTAAGGAGAGGTTCTTTCTTCTTCCACACCTTTTTATATTTAGGCCTTGAAAGATCAGGATGCAGACAGTCTAGTGCAAGGTGGCCAACTTGTCGACACATGAAACATCTAAACGGAAATTTCCAGTAGTCAAGACGCTGAGTCCACAAAATCCCGTGCATTTCGAGAACAATGCCTTCATATAATCCTTTGTGGACATCCATTTTTACTTGTATCTTTGCACATCTTCTGTCCAATTTCGTATCCCAATCGTCTTCCAGAGCAATGAACGTGCCTAGTTTGCTACCTATAGCTTCAAGAAGGGGATGTTGCCAAAAAAATTGAGGGAGCCCAGGAAGGATTACCCATACTCTTTGTAAATTTTGAGGGGAGCGCTCAATGTTGAAGTGCACATCCCAATTTTGAAGAATGAGACCAGCACGACCCCAATTCCACACCCGATTAGTGCGTTTAAGTTTGTCTTCTGCCGAAATTACTTTGAAGAGGAGCCATCCTTGCAAGAGCTGGTGAAAAGATGGAGAATAACCCAGTAGGGGCTTCCAGTGCTCATCAATCCAGGTAGACATTTCTTCAATTGATGCCATACACCCACAGAAACGACCCACGAGAGTGTTGTCTAGATAATCTGGCACCTCAGAGATCGAAATGTCTACACCAACTACGCGTTTCACATTTCCAGATTTAGTTCGTATTCCTTTCTTGACTTATTTTAGTCTGGGGTCGCTAGCCTGTGATGAATCATCACCTGTGGAGGTGGTGCGGTCACCGTAATGCAGTACAGGAGAGGCATGATGCAGAGGAAGGGTGGTAGGAAAAGAATCATCAGTCTAAGTTCCTTGGGAGGAGCAAACAACGAAATGATTAGCCCTGCACATAAAATCGAATTGCCCTGGGAGTACGTGACCAGACTCAAGACTGTAAATGAAATCAGTCTCATCCTTGCTCATGATGACACACAGGGGAGTAGCTGTACGTAGGAGGGAGAGCGATCAGGGGACAACGACATAGGTGTAACGGGAATTAAGGGTGGCGGCGGTACAAACGAAAAATGGAGAAGGTAAATTCAGGACCTAGGAAAAAACTACCCCACATATATATATATATATATATATATATATATATATTTAAAAAATATATTATTGTAAATTTTTATATGTATTTAAATCATTTAAATATATTATTGTAAATTCTTACCTATATTTAAATCATTAAAATATATTAATATAAATTCTTATATATATTTAAATCATAAAAGTCTATTAATATAAATTCTTGGTTATTAATTTACCTTGTGGGGTGAATAATTTCCAAGATCAACATTAAGAAGGGTGTTCCCAAGGCACAAGGGAGCATTAAATTTCAACCAACCCCATCGCTCACAACACAAGGATGGAAGGGAAGGCCAACTAGTAGTTTACATGTCTACCTATAGACTAGACAATGAGGGGAGAAGCAATAACAATGAAGTCTCTATGTGTGAAAGGCATGTCGAGACATTAATTTTGTCATGAAAATTTACTATGTAGAGGCAAAACTAGAGGCTTGCCTTCAATGTGTTGAGCATTCCAAAATTATGTGACTTTCAAGCAGTATGAGATGGGAAATATTGTCATTTCCACATTGCTTTTATAAGATTTAGCAAGATAGTCGAATGGCAAGTGAAGGAAACAATAATGTAGTCCCTGTTGTAGTTATTTTGCAAACTGAAGGACCAGGCCCTCCTGGCTCAGTCCCTTTGATCAGAATCACTGTCAACTCCTCTTAAAGCCCTGGTATATGGCATTCTCCAAGCGAAGGGCATCTCACTATTTTCTATTTTGGTCATTCCATTCATGACACTACCAAATTATATCACAACTTATCCTGTTAGCTATTTGGTTTAAATGTTTATTATTATTATTATTTTTTTAGAGGGCCACGCAAAGCAATCCAAGGCAAATATTTTCATGTCCCTACCAATGTATTTTACTCACTATCCTCCACTGGGTTTTTGTCACCTTGAGTACCTCATTTCTTTTTTTCTTGCACTTGTTTACATCTCCCTTTTTATCTTTTCATTCCAAGCTATGTCTTCCTCTTGAGTTATCACTCTGTTCTTTCCCTAACGCCAAGGGAGAGAACCCGAGCCTTGGTAGAATGTTATCATGAGAATGCCTCGGTGGTTTTGCAACATGAATGATCTAATATTTAAAATGAGTTGGTGGATGAACAAGTATAATTATCATATTCAAATATTTTGGTTGAGGTGGAGGATTGGGTCCCTTACATGGGAGCATCACGAGCTAGACAAAACTAGTACCTCCACACTATGGACTTGTATTGGCATCTTAAGTATTTTCTTGGAAGAGTATTGTTCGACCGCAATGAGAGTAGGGATGAGCTCCTCCTTTGCACGGATGAGCTTCATGTTAGAAAATCAGAAAGGCAGAAAGATTTTCTTATCATGTTGATAATTACTTGCGTTATTCTTGTATTATTATTATTTTATTTATGTTCTTCTTTTATCTTCTTTCATCAAGCAATAAACAAATAAAAAACATGAAGATCAAAAACATCAAATATAGGCACTCAGCCAGGGATAAAACCCCTCTCTAGGGGAAAACCCAGTCATACTCTTCCACTAATCAAATTGAGATAGAACAAGACCTTGGACATGACCAAAGGACCTTCTTCCTGCACCAATTTAGCCTTCCAATATGATTCAAAAAACTTCAGTAATCTCTTCTTGTCCTATGGCTACAACCCAACAACAACCTAGAATTTCGCCCCCCAACAACTCCATAATTTTGGCCTAGCTACAGTACTACGGTTTCGACCTTTCTGGCAACCCAAAAACTTAGCAGCTGTGAGACAAAGAGAGAGAAAAAATGACTTCTTATACTTGAAAAATACTTCCTTCACCTTCACTAGGGTTTGCTTCCTCTTCCTTGAATTTCACACCCTTTTCTGCCTCCAACAACTACATATCAAAATTGTTGTGGATGGTCTCCAAATGAGTCGAGTTGTTTCCATTTTATAGTGGTTCCTGCCTCCTCAATTAAGCCGACTTGTCCAGGGTGAGGTCGACTTGGTGGAGGAGGCCTAAAAGACCTATTATAAATTAAAATAAATTTCTTTCTTGATTGACAAATCCCATGAAGGGTCGTTTACATTTTGACATGGACAAGGACACTTGAAATAAACTATAGAAGCCTACAAATGAGGCTTTGAACTAAGAACCATTGACCCAAGCATGGAACCCATGCTTTAATAAGTCAATGTATTTTATAACAAAATTTATTTTTCTATCTTTTACAAATACATTACATCATGACTCAAATACAATTACGAAGACCGACACTAGTTACATTTTTCAACACTCCCTCTTAACTAGGGAGGTATTCATAATTACATATATACAAAGGTACATGGAAGATATAAAAGTGATATACTCTAAGAAAAGTCACAACACAAACGATGCTACAGATTAGATACCTGACCAGGGAACTCTAATCGGGTGGTTCAAAGGTGTACTCAAGCTTTAGAAACTTTAGGTACCATCAGGGTTTTAAGCTCTAACACCAACCCAGGGATCTAGGTGCATATCCAAGGTTGGAGCTCCATGACCAACGCCACCCTCCCTACTTCGGGATCTAGACATCAACACATAGGTCGACCAAATGTCCTCCCAAGCATCTTGTTGCCACAAGATGCTTCATCTCTCATTATCAACTAAATTAAATATATATCCAACACTCCAAGCATGCTTCAAACGTTCAATATTTTTATGGAGAGATCCTGCACAATCACAACCCCAATTAGTGATAAACCTTCAAATATATATACAAGTCAACACAAACCTTCAGGGTCCTCAATCATCCTGATGCTACTCATATCAACATCATTTTATCCAATTACAACTTGTCAGAAGCTTTCTTCTTTCAATTCCTCAGTAGCACCAAAAACAACCGCAATACTTCTCAAGTCTTTTGTTTGCAACTTCATGAATTATGAACATCTATCTGAAGTACTTTTATTCATTCTTTTCTTTAGGGTATTTTCTATGATTGTCATCAAAAGCCCTCCCTCTTAAATGGAGAGAGATATACATTCTTTTAATTAAGCTCCCTATCAACATAGGAAGATCAACAAATTCATAACATCAAAGAAACTTCATCTCTTCAAGGCTTCATTTCTTCCTCGTGACATCAAGGTCATCTTTATCATAGCTTCCTTCATCATGCTCATCATTATTATCTACAATTATGAACATCTTCAACATCTTGAAGATTATGTACCTGTAAAACTTTAAATAGCAAGTACAACCAAATACAAATACACAGAAGAATGAAGTTAACTATATCAAAATCATGTCATTGCAATAGAAGCATCAAAACATTCAAGCTTTAGATATCAAATACCTAAACCTATTTAGGTTCATAATTAGCAAGCGTCACATCCTTTTACATACTATACTTCAACTTCTTGCTATGGTTTTTTCATAAACCCTAGACTCCATCTTCGAGACATAAAGGCTTATATATTAGCAATTTAGTCAAATAACAATTCAATCATAGTACTATACATCTAAGGTTTCAACAATGTGCTTTTATAATTACATGTGAGACTCTACTAGGGTTTGTTGCAAACCCCTAGATGAAAGCTAAATCATATCAATAATCGAAAACAATATCATCATGTCCTAGAATATCAATCTCTAGCAGGGTTTTGTTACAAACCCTAGATTTCTAAAACATGAACATCAACAATTATGTCAACATAATTGCATATACATATCTAGGATGCACTAGAATTTCACATAATATCTACTAGGTAAAGTCAAGATAAATACATTGAACAATTTTGACCAGGTTAGGGTTTCGATCAAACAAAAAAATATACACCTAGGGTTTCATTCGTAGGATCTTACTTTGGATATTAGAAGGGTTTTGTTCATAAACCCTAATTCACCAATCCCTAAGTATCTAGGGTTTCATTATATAACAACAAACCCTAAAGGACTAGGTTTTTCATCACGACATTACCAAAACCCTAAATTTGAAAATAATAGGATTTCATCATATGTTCTAGACTTTATCAACAAACCTTAAGAAGACTAGGGTTTCATAATCAACATTGATATACCCTTAGTAATAATAGGCTAGGGTTTTACAGTGAACCCTAAAGGTTGGGGTTTCACAAGAATGATCAAATGACAATAAATAATATAATGAAGGTATATTAAATCTAATAATTAATCACCCTAACAAGAATCTTTTAGATTCAAAACTCTAGACATAATGATGTCGATAATGTAAAACAAATTTCAAAAGAGAATGATCATAAATGTTGTATGGATAGAACCTTGTAACAAAACTTATAGTCTAATAAATACCTTGTTCTTTAACAAACTTGTTATTATGAAGGGGTTCATATCTTGTTTCATGATTCAAGTCTTTCCTTTGAAGTATCTTCCATAACCTCTAAGCATTCAACAAGGTTTCCTAACCAAGGAAAAAATAAGGAAAATGTTATTAGTATACAATATTATCAAATCTTGATGTGAGGAGGAAACCAAACATGAAAGAGGAAACAAGGAACAAAAAAATTATCTTTTTGTAGAATGGTGGAGGCTCCCTCTTAATCTAGTCCCTTGATGGATACCTACACTTTGAACAATCCAAAAATGTTCTAGCAAGATATATTAAACTTACAAACTCTAGAAATCAAAACATAGAGGAAACATTACAAACCTTAAAATAGAATACTAAGAAGGATATGTAATAAAGGAGTTAATAGTATAAGTATTTGGTTTCTGATTCTTCAGTCTTGTTCTTCTTAGGTGGAGCTTCATCAGTAACATTTGCTCGTTCTCTATCTCTCTTTTTGTTCCTTGGATTCTCAAGACATTTACTTTTGTAATGTCCCATTTTGTGACAATTGTAGCACTCAATCTTTGATAGATCAACCTTATTCTTTGGTCCTTTGAACTTCTTGAATGTTCCCTTATTCTTGTGATGAAGATAATAGGCATTAGAGGTGTTGTCTTCTTCATGCTCCTTCTTGTTTTTTACTAACTAATTCCTGATGCAAAAGCACTCCAAGATTTTTGTAGACCTAGAAGAGCAACAATCATGAGTTCTTTTTCTGGTACAAATTCATCTATTTCTTGGAGTTCATCTCTCATTCTAGATATCCTAACAAAATATGATGACAAAATATATATTTTGTCATATTTATTGTCCTTAGTTCATTCTTGAGGCTAGCTATCTGACCAATGTTCTTGATGGTGAATAACTTGGAGAGAGATCCATACATTTCATGAGAAAAGTCTATGTTTGATATGTATGGGATTAGGTTTTTGTTTACTCCATATATTATCATATTCATGGCCAATATTTCAGTTTATGTGAACTTTTCATTTCTTGCATCATTTGTAGGTTTCTTGACTTTTCCTTGAACAAGCTTCAAAACTTTATGCTTAGCGAGGATAATATCTATCCTCATTTTCTATGCCTTGTAATTTGAGGCTCCTTCTAACTTGTTTTATGCCTTCATTATAGTTGACATTTTTTCTATATATAATAGGCTTCTTTTCTTATATAATCTTTTTTCTTAATGATGGAACATAACATAAAGTTATTTAGGGCCACACAAGATGGATTGACTCTGATGGTGCACGAGGTTCAGGCTCCTTTTTATTCTGAGGCCGAATTGGCCATCACTACACTAAGTGAATTCATCGTTACCATTGACAAAGGATCATATATGGTCTCCTTGGTGGATGAGATGGGCTTACCCACATGGACCTGAACTCAGTCGGATGCCCTCATAGAACCCTACAGGAGCCCTGTTTCTTTTCTTAAGTTTTTGTATTGGGTTAGATCCACTCCAGAGGAAGAACAGCACTCAAACATATTCTCCCTCCATGATTATCATGCATGGATCTATACATCTGAGATACCACGACAAGGGTTTTTCATGCATATTGCAAAGGTCTCGCAAAAGGATACCTACGAGCCCCTGCGCACCCTCGTATTTTGGGTAGGACTGAAAGAAGGACATAGGAAACCGGATTTGAAATGCATGACAAAGAAATTTGAGTTAAATATTAATTCCCTCCTCCCCCTCATCACAGGAGCCCATTTACATGGTCACCGCTCGTTGTTAGCAGTAAAACTTACATCACTTAAATCGCATGAAGGAGCCTCGACTTTTATTCGTTAGCTTGATCTCGATCCATAAGTGGATACTCCATACAATTGGTTGGATATAAAGGTGGTACTGTGAACCTACCAGATCC
>CM076580.1:667082811-667175569 GCA_034641835.2 Pinus albicaulis | reverse complement strand
TGTTCCTCTTAATTCTGTTGATTTCCTGTAAGAAACTGCTGAAGAAACCATCATTTTTCCCCTTTCTCCCACTCATAGCTAACCTTCATTTTCTCCCCCTTTTTTCTCCGTATTATTCCTCTACTTTTCATAAGTTTCCCCTTCCATTCATGAAAAATCCTCTTGACATGGTTTAAAACTATTTTTAAGCTAAGCCGAAACCCCCAAATCCATTTAAAACCTTGAAAATTTTCATAAAAAACAAGTTTTTGGACCTAAGCCCCTTGGGCTAAGTCCTAAACCACTTCCCCCACATGCCCTTCCCCCAGGACCAAGCGCTTAAGTCCCAAGCGCTAATCGCAATCGGAAGTCGGGCGGGTGCACAAATCCTTTGTAATATTGAAAATCCCCGATGCGATCGTCTTATCACGTTAAGTCTTGCGATAGGTTCCGCACCGTTGATCTTCCGCAGTGATCTGACGGTAGAGCGCCAATCGCAGCACCCCGCTCGATCGCAATCACAACTTGTTATGTGCATCCTCCGATCGTTCCATCGTAAATGATTGCGATGTGATTGATCGCAAGTCCTTCCCTCCGATCTCCGATTGCGATCCTCCGACCTTATCCTAACCGTTGATCTGTCCCGCCGATCCAACGGCCCTGCGCTAATCGCTCCATCACAATCGCAAAAACTCAATCGCATGCTCCTACCTGCCACCTCCGATTGCGATCCCTCTGATTCATTCCCCGCCGTTGATCTAGTCCTCAGATCAACGGCCAGCGCTCAATCGCAAGTTTCTAATCGCAAGTTTTAAATCGCATCCCCTTTTCAGCGCTCCCCGATTGTGATGGCTCCGATTTAATCCTATCCGTCCATTTCCCGCCGATCCAACGGTCCTTTTTCCCTCCGATCAGAAGTCTTACCGTCGTTTCAAAACCTGCCGATTCGTTTCCCACCGTTGATCTGATCCTCAAATCAACGGTCATCGCGTAATCGCACAAATCTCCCCGATCGCGCAATCGCATCGGCATTTTCCAATCGCGCCCTTTGTTTTCCCCCTCCGATTGCGATTCTCCGATTAGATCTGGACCGTCCACGTGTCCAGATCAGACGGTCCAAAACCACCCCGCCTTATTTCTTCTCCCCGCTCTCCTTTGCCTGTTCTGCGCCGATCTCCACCGTTAGATATTTTTATCCGACGGCTACGCTCCTCCCCCGCCATCTGAAGCAGTTTAAAACCTAAAAACGCAGGATTTATTTATTTATTTTATGTTTTGTGCAGGTTTCAAAGGGTCTCCGTCGTTTATTGAAGAAAAGCCGGGGGTTGGGAATGACGATTCCCATGCCTTCAGCCTATGGAAATAACCATTTGCAGAGTTCCCTTTTGGCATTTGATCGACGTTCCATGGGCGTTGATACCATGAAAGGCCCGGTGCGGCTCTGCACATTTACAAGACACTGCGTTTTAACGCGATTTTAAAAAGAGTATAAGTTTTAAAGAACAGAGTGCGGAAGGACAGAAGATTGAAGATAGATTTGGGGGATTATGGCTAAAAATGCTTATAAAAACCTAATTCCCCGAATTAAGACACTATTTAAGAAAATCATAAGTGTTTCGCTGACAGAAAGGTTTCCACCGCTTCAACTGAGGCGAATTGATTCCTCAGCTACTACAAAGAGCCACCTGTCGCCTCAAACCATTCGGAACAGAGGCCGAAGTTATTGCTCGAAGAAATATCTGCCTCCAGCATTGCCAAGAAGTTATTTCTGCAAGGAAACCAATGCATAAATATCTGCAGAGTTACTCCAAAACATACACAGAGCCTCAAAGTCAAACAAAGCTTCCATCGAGCTTTGATATTTATTGTGGAACAGTTAATGTAGTGATCCACCTGTAAATTTCTCCCTCGAGCCTCTCAAAGGGCCGAGAAGTCTTCACTCTGCATTAATTGTCCTTGAGATATTTTGTTAAAATCTCACCTCCTCATCTTCCTATAAGTACTTCTGCATAAGATGAGAAGTTGTTGGTTGTTGTTGATCACAAGCTGTAATATTGAAACTCTTTGAAATAAATACATAGTCTGTTGAAGTTCAAGAACAAATTGAAGTCTTGGATGTCTTGATGATGATGTTGCATGCCCGTTCCTGAGAAGGCTCTATCATTGGATTCATGATCTTGGTTGTTGGTGAAGTATTCTAACTGTTAAATGTTTTCTCCTGTTTTCATTATGTTCCATAATTTCTTACTACAGTAGGCTAAAAGTTTTAGGCTAAGAAATGACTCTTGGAAGCACCTTAGACCTGTTCAGCCTTCACTGTTTTATGTTTTCTTCTGCTGAAGTATTTTAGAGGCTTTAAACCTTCTCTTTAGTCTTCATGCTTGTTTATTTCCTTAATAGCTCAAATAGTTGGTTTTATCATGATTTATGGTTTTCCCTGCTTGTCTACTATCACTTCAAAGCTGTTATTGAAGTCTCCCTTTGAAGTACCATTGTTTTGAGTTAATCAAAGAGGTCGGTTTTGATCTTGCCCTTTTCCATTGCTTGAACAGTTGTTTTGAAGGTCGTTATAGTTGTAAGCATAGATGTTATTTAGGTGTTCCCTCTTCTATGACTGCAATTATCAGTGAATCTTTTATGTTTTCTAAATCCTTTAAAATAAAATCTTTGAGGAAATAGGGTGTTCCTCGAATCTTAGATTTCATTTTAAAAGTTGTCTTGAAGTCATTATTTTCTTAAAGAATGTTTGTAGAATTTATGGTTAGCCCTGTCTATCAAATATCTCTTTATTTTTGAGTTATGTTCTTCAAGTTCCCTTTGTTGAGAATTAAACTTCTCTTTCCAAATAATTAATGTTCATCTCATTCCAAAAACAAAAGGATCATGTGGCCAAGTTAGATTTGCCCTTTGATATCCCATATCCATTGATGAGTTTGTCATAAACTTATTTTGACTCAATCGCCCAATGAACCAGATATTTCCTCTTTCTGTCTATCTTTCCTAGACCTTCCATGTTCTGTTGTATCAACTCAATCCAACCAAATAAACAAAAACCTGCACTTAATAACTAGTCTAAAATCATACTCAAAGCACACAAGATAAACCTTTGCGATCAAACATTTGAGAGATCCCTCTCTGAGAACAGGAGGACTAGATCCTAGAAATCTAAAGATTGGTTCTGATGTTGCCTTGTCTTTTGATTTTCCAAACTGTCAAAACACGGGGGACCAACATAATGGCGATAACGGTGGGACCTGATGAGAATTAGAGGTTTCAAAAACTTTCTTTAAACTGTTAGGTCCAGTTTAACATAAGTAACTTTCTTCAAGCACTGCCTGACAAATGGCAATCATGATAGGACTTGATTGAATCAGTGACAAACTAAGAAACCCTTAGGATTCTTGAAAAGTCTTACCAAACCTCGAAGGAACCAGTTACCAAGCCATAAGAGCAACTCTGTTTGTTTGAACACCTTAGCTAAGTGAAAAATCAGACTTAGAACACTCTCTTAACCTATAAAACCAAAATAACTCAGAAAAACCCAAAAAACATTTCAAGTTTGGCTTCATAATAAACATTGGTAGTGGACCATAAAACCTTTTACCTCCTTAGGAGCTAAAAAATTCCACTTGGCGACTCCACAATCCTTAGCAGACCTTAAGACTCCACTGGGAAGAACCCTTATCATTATAATATCATTCAAACTCAGTTAGAGGACTGTAGGATTAAGATTTGTGTAAACAGATTAGTTAACCTCTCAAATATTGTCATACCTGGCTGAACTTTTCCTGTTTATTTGGGTATAATAACACAACATAGTGGCTCTTAGAAAGATTCACACTAGAGCCTATCCTGACCCCAATCCACCTGAGATAGTTGATAACCCAGGAAGTATCCTTTGGAAGTCTCCTAGGATTAAATTATCAACTGTTTTCAGATCACCCTCGAGAGCTAATTCAGTTCCTGAAAATCTTGCAGCTCTACAAGAATCATATGGTGGTGGAACCATAAAACATTTTACCTCCTTAGGAGCTAAAAATTTTCCACCTGGCGACTCCACACTCTGAAACTCCCAGAAGACCAAATGACTCCACTGGTGGAAGACCCTGAACTGATTAACCAGACACAGTGACCTCTTTCTTGGTTTACAAACATGATTCCAAGAATACAACGAAGATATGCCCCAATGTGTAGAGATCATATCCCTGGGTTCCCACATAAGATGCCCCAGGTAAATTGGGATGACAACTTGCCTATTTTTCAAGGTGAAAAGTTTGATGACCCCTTGTTACATCTTATCAAATTTCACATACATGTATGGAGGTTGAAATTTGAATGGCATGAAGACTGCCTAATGAAAATGTTCATGTTAACATTAGAAGGAAAAGCTAGGGATTGGTATGAATGCTTAAGATCTAGTAGTCTGTTTTCTTTAAAAGACCTTGAATATGTGTTCTATGAGAACTATGAAGAAAACGCTACGTCATTATCATGGGGTGCAATATATTATGATCCATCACAAAACATCACCCAACACATTATAGATAATGAGGAATCTTTGGAAGAGATGCATCTTGAAGATCTTTTAACAGCCATTCATGAGTTTAATCTCCTATTGAAAATTTTTAAGAACATAGATGAATCAGTTGAGGAAGAGATGATCCAAGAAATAATGGACGTTCCTCAAGATATCCCTGAAAACTCAAATATTGATTCATCATCCCTTATATCTGAGGCTCAAGAAGACATCCATCCTCAAAATCAGTCTTCGCAAGAGACAGAGAATTGTTGTACTTATGTGCAAAGGGACATGGAAACATTTTCCCCTTTGACAGAGAAGGAAATAGAACAGACTATTTATAAACAGTCAGTCTCTGAAACTTTTTGCAAAACAAACACTCTTGCCCATTCGCATAGAGAACTTTGTTGTACAGATTTAGAAAATTCTTTTGTAAATCATAATGAAGAGAGACATGCTGATAACCCAATATGTTCGACTGATGAAATTGTTTATTCCGATGATTTTCCAAATTTCGATCAGTCTGATGATGATGATGAGTTTCAAGCAAAAATTAATCACGCAGGGCAACCTGCGTTCGATTGGTGTTATGAGTTTCACCATCATCAACTTGAAAGCAGAAATCACCCATTTCAATCCATCACAAATCACTTTCACATAATTGGGAATCAACAGCTTTTCAACTCAAAAGGTGAAGAGAAGAACAATGAAGAAATTTTTGAGCAAGAGGAAACCATTGAGTACACCCCTGCTCAAGAATATAATAACCTCTTCATATAATTTAGTCCATGGAATACGAGCATACAAGGGCCACAAGAGGACAACACTGTCAAATATGATGAGTCCTCTAGTTCAAAAGATGAGGAAGATGAAAGGGAAAAACAAATAGAAGACTATCCTGCTGTGGATATATCATCTTCTCAAGAAGAAATTTCTCCCTTCACTGATATTAGTCTGTCATTTAAAGAGCCTGAATTTATATCAGAAGCAAGCATAGATTCAAAGAAAGAAGATATTTCACTGTTTGCTATTTTGCAGGTTAAGAATGATGATACTTCCAAGCTACATACTGAAGAGATAGTCCTCAAAGCTGATGTCTTGGAAGTAGATGATCTACCAATTGTGGAGGACCAAAAATAAGAGAACCTTCACCTTTTCTTTGTTGATCCTATGGAAGAGTGTGTGGAAATCCAAACTAGCTCAAATTATCAAGCATTGATCCTTTGCAAGAGCCAGAGACATGAAAAGCTGTCACCTTCTGTGATAGCCTCGGTTTTGAAGATTAATCTTCAAAATATACTATGGATACCTCTGACAAGCAGCCAGAGTTTCTTCTTCTTCTTGACATTACTCAGTTGGCTGCATTGGCACTTTTGTATCATATGAATATGTAAATACTCCATGTTTAGAATAGGTTAGATAGGAATGTCAATAAAGCTCAGTTCTGAGCATGTAGTTAGTTGTTGTTTTCTGCTTTGGAGAAAAATCAAGAATTCAAAAATACAAAAACAAAGAAAGAATGAAAAGAGGGAAAATTGACAAAACAATAAAGGTATAGCCCCATATCAAAAAGAGAAACAAATCTGAAAGTGTGCAAGCTTAAATGCCACTCCTACAAAACACACTTCTAGTTAGTCAAACAGCCTAATCTTGACTAATTAGCTTTTAAATTTTTCTGCTGATAGGATAGTGAATTCGATTTGCCAAATTGTTCAATCTTGGCTTATCAGTAGATAGATTAGGATAGAAATTGAAGGTTCAAACAAACTCAAAATCTGAACCTGAGTTTCCCAAAGAGAAATGACTCACACTTGTTTTATTTTCTGAGTCAAGAAGATGTAAAAATCTGGTTCTAATCCGCTCAAAACCTAAATCAGATATCAAGGAAGAGATAGCTCACAGAAAAAAGAAAAATCAGAGCCATGAAAAGAAGAGAGAAGGCCATAATAAGAAGCTTTCAGATCTTAAGCCTTCAATTTTTGATGTTAAATTTCTGCAAATAATAATCTATGTGCAGCTTGTTTTTATGCCATAGATCACAACAAGTCAAACAGCTTAATCTTGACTTGACTGTTTTTAAATTTTTGTTGTAGAATTTAGAGAATGAAAGTCTGTTGGACAGTTTAATCCCAACAGACAGTAGATTAGGTAGAGAAATATCTGAGCTCAACTGTTTAATCTGAGTTCGGGGAGAAATAAGGAGTAGAACTAGATTAGTTTTTATGCTTTCAAAAGAATAAAATGTTGTAAGAGAGTTTTCCAATCCAAGTGCACTCTAAGAAGAAAAAATGTTAGATCTGTAGGATTGGGTAGGTAGAAAGCTTGTTGATGAAGGTCCCTCGTTTTCATGGCTGCCAAATATGTTTTTAGAGAAGATCATTCAAATCACAGGAAGGTAGCCTGATGGATGAGGCAACTAATCAACCTCCCAGAAGATGCAAGTCTAAAGTTCTTGATGCCTTCAAGAAGGCACCATCCCCAAGTGGAGCCACTGTTAGCCTCCTATAATATTTTGTTATACCAAAAGGTGGCTAAGACTTTTGGAGCCTCCAAGGAACAAATTTTATCACTAAAAATTTGTTGGCTCTTGAAGACTCCTTGTAGGCCTCATGCCTCTGTCCAAAATCCTCATTACTGTTCCTATTAATTCTGCTGATTTCCTGTAAGAAAATGCTGAAGAAACCATCATTTTTTTCCCTTTCTCCCACTCATAGCTAACCTTCATTTCCTCCCCCTTTTTCTCCATATTATTCCTCTACTTTTCATAAGTTTCCCCTTCCATTCATGAAAAATCCTCCTGACATGGTTTAAAACTATTTTTAAGCTAAGCCGAAACCCCCAAATCCATTTAAAACCTTGAAAATTTTCATAAAAAACAAGTTTTTGGACCTAAACCCCTTGGGCTAAGTCCTAAACCACTTCCCCCACATGCCTTTCCCCCAGGACCAAGCGCTTAAGTCCCAAGCGCTAATCGCAATCGGAAGTCGGGCAGGTGCACAAATCCTTTGTAATATTGAAAATCCCCGATGCGATCGTCTTATCACGTTAAGTCTTGCGATGGGTTCCGCACCGTTGATCTTCCGCAGTGATCTGACGGTAGAGCGCCAATCGTAGCACCCCGCCCGATCGCAATCGCAACTTGTTATGTGCACCCTCCGATCGGTCCATCGCAAATTATTGCGATGTGATTGATCGCAAGTCCTTCCCTCCGATCTCCGATTGCGATCCTCCGACCTTATCCTAACCGTTGATCTGTCCCGCCGATCCAACGGCTCTGCGCTAATTGCTCCATCACAATCGCAAAAACTCAATCGCATGCTCCTACCTGCCACCTCCGATTGCGATCCCTCCGATTCATTCCCCGCCGTTGATCTGGTCCTCAGATCAACAGCCAGCGCTCAATCGCAAGTTTCTAATCGCAAGTTTTAAATCGCATCCCCTTTTCAGCGCTCCCCGATTGCGATGGCTCCGATTTAATCCTGTCCGTCCATTTCCCGCCGATCCAACGGTCCTTATTCCCTCCGATCACAAGTCTTACCACCGTTTCAAAACTCGTCGATTCGTTTCCCACCGTTGATCTGATCCTCAAATCAACGGTCATCGCTTAATCGCGCAAATCTCCCCGATCGCGCAATCGCATCGGCATTTTCCAATCGCGCCCTTTGTTTTCCCCCTCTGATTGCGATTCTCCGATTAGATCTGGACCGTCCACGTGTCCAGATCGGACGGTCCAAAACCACCCCGCCTTATTTCTTCTCCCCACTCTCCTTTGCCTGTTCTGCGCCGATCTCCATCGTCAGATATTTTTATCTGACGGCTACGCTCCTCCCCCGCCATCTGAAGCAGTTAAAACCTAAAAACGCATGATTTCTTTATTTATTTTATGTTTTGTGCAGGTTTTAAAGGGTCTCCGTCGTTTATTGAAGAAAAGCCGGGAGTTGGGAATGACGATTCCCATGCCTTCGGCCTATGGAAAGAACCATTTGCAGAGTTCCCTTTTGGCATTTGATCGACGTTCCATGGGCGTCGATACCATGAAAGGCCCGGTGCGGCTCTGCACATTGACAAGACACTGCGTTTTAACGCGATTTTAAAAGAGTATAAGTTTTAAAGAACAGAGCGCGGAAGGACAGAAGATTGAAGATAGATTTGGGGGATTATGGCTAAGAATGCTTATAAAAACCTAATTCCCAGAATTAAGACACTATTTAAGAAAATCATAAGTGTTTTGCTGATAGAAAGGTTTCCACCGCTTCAACTGAGGCGAATTGATTCCTCAGCTACTACAAAGAGCCACCTGTCGCCTCAAACCATTCAGAACAGAGGCCGAAGTTATTGCTCGAAGAAATATCTGCCTCCAGCATTGCCAAGAAGTTATTTCTGCAAGGAAACCAATGCATAAATATCTGCAGAGTTACTCCAAAACATACACAAAGCCTCAAAGTCAAACAAAGCTTCCACCGAGCTTTGATATTTATTGTGAAACAGTTAATGTAGTGATCCACCTGTAAATTTCTCCCTCGAGCCTCTCAAAGGGCCAAGAAGTCTTCACTCTGCATAAATTGTCCTTGAGATATTTTGTTAAAATATCACCTCCTCATCTTCCTATAAGTACTTCTACATAAGATGAGAAGTTGTTGGTTGTTGTTGATCACAAGCTGTAATACTGAAACTCTTTGAAATAAATACATAGTCTGTTGAAGTTGAAGAACAAATTGAAGTCTTGGATGTCTTGATGATGTTGTTGCATGCCCATTCCTGAGAAGGCTCTATCATTGGATTCATGAGCTTGGTTGTTGGTGAAGTATCCTAACTGTTAAATGTTTTCTCCTATTTTCATTATGTTCCATAATTTCTTACTACAGTAGGCTGAAAGTTTTAGGCTAAGAAATGACTCCTGGAAGCACCTTAGACCTGTTCACCCTTCACTGTTTTATGTTTTCTTCTGTTGAAGTATTTTAGAGGCTTTAAACCTTCTCTTTAGTCTTCATGCTTGTTTATTTCCTTAATAGCTCAAATAGTTGGTTTTAGCATGATTTATGGTTTTCCCTGCTTGTCTACTATCACTTGAAAGCTGTTATTGAAGTCTCCCTTTGAAGTACCATTGTTTTGAGTTAATCAAAGAGGTCGGTTTTGATCTTGCCCTTTGCCATTGCTTGAACGATTGTTTTGAAGGTCGTTATAGTTGTAAGCATAGATGTTATTTAGGTGTTCCCTCTTCTATGACTGCAATTATCAGTGAATCTTTTATGTTTTCTAAATCCTTTAAAATAAAATCTTTGAGGAAATAGGGAGTTCCCTGAATCTTAGATTTCATTTTAAAAGTTGTCTTGAAGTGATTATTTTCTTAAAGAATGTTTGTAGGATTTATGGTTAGCCCTGTCTATCAAATATATCTTTATTGTTGAGTTATGTTCTTCAAGTTCCCTTTGTTGAGAATTAAACTTCTCTTTCCAAATCATTAATGTTCATCTCATTCCAAAAACAAAAGGATCATGTGGCCAAGTTAGATTTGCCCTTTAATATCCCATATCCATTGATGAGTTTGTCATAACCTTATTTTGACTCCATCGCCCAATGAACCAGATATTTCCTCTTTCTGTCTATCTTTCCTAGACCTTCCATGTTCTGTTGTATCAACTCAATCCAACCAAATAAACAAAAACATGTACTTAATAACTAGTCTAAAATCATACTCAAAGCACACAAGATAAACCTTTGCGATCAAACATTTGAGAGATCCCTCTCTGAGAACAGGAGGACTAGATCCTGGAACTCTAAAGATTGGTTCTGATGTTGCCTTGTCTTTTGATTTGCCAAACTGTCAAAACACGGGGGACCAATTGTTTTTGTTATTTTTTTCATACATCGGTGCGTTCGATAAAAAATAACACTGGTGCATTTACAAGTAAAGAACACCGAAATTGTGAGGGCGCCAAATTATCTAAACACACCGACATGATAGATTTATTTAGTTGTTTATTTTCGAAATACCGAAACGATGCAGTTAACATTTTACCGCAACAATGCAATTTGTATTTAAATATGTCAGTGTTGTAATTGTTATAAGAGCACCAACATGGTAGAACTCATTTTTGTTTTCGAAATCTCGAAGACAGGTGTAGATTGATGTTGTTTTTATTTGAATGCATACATGTTTTTTTTAACAAAACACTAATATGATAGAATATATTTTTATTTTCGAATTTCTGGAAACTAATGCGATTATTATTTTAACGCCTCGATGTGGTTTTATTGAAATACATCATTGCGGTTAGTCTTGATAAGAGCACCAATAGGGTTTAAAAGCTATATGAAGTTTTTTTTTCACATAAAATGACATATTCATCTCAAATTATCCTTTAGGACGCATCCACATGAGTTACAATAATTCATAGTATACATTTTCCACTTAAAGTCACCTTATTATTGAAAAATGGTTTGAAATCTATATTGAAATTCAGATTGTGGTTATATGGTTCTGGAAATTAATTTTGTATATGTACATAAAATTTTATATTTGATTTTACTCAAATGGAGGGAGAAAATCTCAAAATATCAAAAGGGCAATTCTTCAAATTCCAACTCGTTCCATATTCCTGATCAAAGTCCTTCCCAGAGTTCTCCCTTTCCATCTCTATTAATTTAATATTATATTTATATTTCGATTATCTAATTGATTTTTTTTTAATCCATGTCATTTTGAATAAAAATATATACAAATTTGCAGGATCCTGATTTAGAATCGAGTTCGGATGCAAAAAATATTCCTCCATTTCAAAAACGTCGAAAGATCTTATCAGGAGCAACATATCACAAGTAGTTGGTAGATGAAAATGGATAGCCACTTCACCTTGCCAGTTGGAACATGGCATGTTCCAGCCACAATCCTGGATCAACGATGGTAATAATTGTTTGCTATAATGTAACTTCAACAAAACAACTGCATTGACGTGCTTACTAATATCATTGATGCACTAATGTTCAATATATTTTGAAATTAGGATTCTAATGATAATGAGCGACCCACCTACCATCTTCCAGTGCACCTCACTACAATGTCAAATCGAGAGAAGGTTTCATTAAGAGCAAGACTCAGAGAGGAAGCATATTGAAGGATGGTTGAATCAACCACCTATTTAATTCCCACTATGTCTAGATTTACCAATTAGGAATGGATACAAAAATAGTTGTTCTTCATCACAAGTTGGAAATGGAGGAAATAAAATAGAGGTTGGTGTGGATGATTACTCACGTGATACAACTGCCTTGGAGGAAATTTTGTTAGATACATTCCAAAACGATGAGTTAGGGGATGATGCTCATATCACTGATACCTTATTATTAAGCCTGAGTTATACTTCCACCACCCCTCTCTTTGGACCTGGCGGCACGTCAAAATCTACTTGGTTTGGGACAACTATGTTACTATACAACTTGAAAGAAAAGTTTGACATGTCGAATACATGTTTCTTGACAATATTAAGGTAATTCACCTACATGATCAATCAAGTCCCTTTTATTTTGAGAAATATTGTCACACAATCAACATTAAATATAGTCAATTTTTTTTTAAACACAATCAGTTGCTATTAGTATTCAAAAAAGGGGAGACAAAGCTCCAGTGTTACAAGATGCGGTACATAGGGAGCAATAAAGGGTGTGGCATTCCTAAATATCTGAAAAACAGAAGGTGCGTAGATTCGAACGAACTGAAACAATAATAAAATAAATTTGCAAGACATGCTTAGTCTATGTTTATATGGCTGATCTGGCGAGCAGTGGAGTCTTCAGGGTTGGCATCTGCACCCAGATTTCTTAAATTTGTAGAGCTGGAGCTAGGTGCGCTATTCTTTTCCACCATGCACTTCAGGATTTGAATTGATTCTTTAGCGTGAGCGCATTTGTTGGAGAGCTCATTGAACTGTTCCTGAAGAGAGGAGACCCTATGGAGGAATAAATTGAGACCGGCTTGATGTTTCTCATAAGCCATCCTAGCCTGGTATTGAAGTTTATCATCCAGGATCTTTTGATGGGCTCGAATTTTCTCCAGTTCCGCTTGGAGATCTGCACAATGTAAACAATATTCACTCCTCGTCATTCTGGGAAGAAAATGCAATATTCCAATATTCAAGAGCTGTAATTGCGTGTAAGGATGGTTGGAGCGCTACTGCGGTTGAAAGTGGGGAAAAGGGGGATAACGAGACAGACACTGGAATAGGAAGGGAAGCCTGATGCTAAGAAGGGTGAGAGAGAAATGCGCACCAGCTAAGGGTCGAAACCGTGGATAGAAGGAACAATAGATCGGACCAGGGAGTAAGGGAAGCAGAGTTCCACGACAGAACAACTCAAGGAGGGGAGTGAATACCAAGAAGGGAAGGTGGGCATATAAGAAGGGAGAGTCGAATAAGGGAAGGCGATGCCGGCCGAGAAAATATTCACGATATTGCTGAGGATATTGACACGAGAAGGATCACGAAGTACAAAATCCTCTGTTGGGGATTTCATGTAAGGATGAAGTAGATTCGTGGCAGGGGGATTGGGATTCAAAATCATTGCGGAAGAGATAACATTTATACCATGTACAGGCTCATATGGCATAGGAATCCGCCGCCGGCTTAGGGATGTGATGGAATTGGCATGCCATATCCAAGGTGGACAGAGTCCTCTGTTGGGGATCTGATAAAGATTGTGCAGAATCATGGCAGAAGGAGTTGAGATTCGACATCATTGCAGAAGAGGCACCCTATGATTCTGATGCAGGCCCTGTTGACACAGAGGTTCGCCTCTTTGTTGAGGTTGCGAAGAATATGGTAGAAGCTGATATCTTGCATATTAAAAATAAGAGTTTGACATCTGCTGGTGATTTGTTGAAGCGCCACATTGGATGCCAAGTGATTGTGGATAATTATGCTAATAATTATAGCCGAATCGCCAAAGATCATGGCATTGGTTATACCAAGGTTTTGCAATTGGGATATACCTTGGAACAAGGCAAGAGCTTCGGCCCTATTATTGGAAAGAGAACCTAGTCCCCATTCAAAAGAAGATATAATGGCACCACCTTCATTACGAATGATACCACTTGCCCCAGCCACGCCCAGATTGGACTTAGACGCGCCATCGAAGAATAGGGAAGGCCTATTGCAACTTTTTAACCAAGGGAGGAAATCCTCCTCACTTAGTCGAATTTTCCAACTGATATTGGGGATGTGCCACTGATTGGAGATGGCGCTACTGTGCTTGATGCTATTATTTTTCTCCAGCAGGTAGCCCATAAAGTTTCATTCTTCAACACAGAGGTCCTTATAATCAATTTGGTTTGCTTGACTCTTAGTTGAAATAGTTTCGAGAGTGAGGCTCCGATCCTTACTACAAAGCTTCCTGAAATTGGTTTCTTTCTCTTTGAAAAATTTTCAATTTCGAGGCAGCCATATATTCCAGAGAGCTGTGTAGGGGAGAGCATCCCAAACTCTTTTCTCTATACTATTATTTTTACATTTCCAGGGGTAGCTTCTCTTCCATAAGTTAAAGGCTTCAACAGTGGAGCTGTGTGAGCTCCATGGAAGATGGGAGTTAGGAGTGAGCTCCTTCCAATAGCAGGTGGACAAATGACATTCAATAAAGAGATGTTGAATGGTTTCTTCAGTAGCATGGAAATTTGGGCATTGAGAAGGTCCAATCACACCTCATTTTTTTAAATTGTCTGAGGTTAATATTTTACCTTTAAGCAAAGTCCATATGAAGAATTTGATCTTGGGGAGGGCCTCAAATCTCCAATATACCTTCCAGATTGACCATATAGGCGTGGGATATTCCTTATTGCAAAGGTTTTGATAAGCAGCTTTGATAGTGTAAGTTGATCCTGAGGGATCCCAATGAAATTCATCCTTGCTGTCTTGTTTGATAGGAGCAATGCCATGGAGATGAGCTTGGAGGGCTGCAAGACTCACCTCTAAATAAGCAGGGACTTCAGGAAATTGCCACCCAGTCCATAGGAGAGATTGAGCATCCCAATTAGAGATCTGATTTAATCTATGCAGCCCCATGTTACTGAGATAGGTTAAAATATGGTAAGTTCCCTGATTGCTGTTGATGGGGGGTTGCCCCATAATTCTATCCGCCCCAATGCTGATATTGCTGCCACCCTTGGGCACTTTGGAAATATTTTGCGCTAGAAAAGGAATAGATTTTTTACATAGCCCCCAGATTCTGGAACAAGATTTATTGGGGATAGCTTGGTCAAAAATTTGCTGCCTAGAAGTATTGAGATATTTAATTTCCAAAACACTCTTCCACCAAGCAGGCTTACCGCTGATAAGTCTCCAAACAATCTTCCCACCAAAAGCCACATTTAGAAGCTTAGGAGAACGGACTCCCAATCCACCATGCTCCCAATATTGGATGATCTGTCTCCAGTTTATGAGATTATATTTTCTTTTTTCACTTTTCCCCCCTTGCCAGAGAAAGTGTCGAATGATAGCCTCCACTTTATGGTGGAAGATGGCGGCGGTTTGAAGAAGAGTAAATTGGTATAAAGGCAAGGAAGAGAGACCATGTTTGAGGAGAATGAGGCGGCCTGCAGGATTGAGTCAAGAAGAGCCCCAATGCTGCAATTTTCATTTCATTTTGTCTATGATAATGTCCCATACTTCAGCCTTCATAGGACCTATGCTCACTAGCATGCCCAGATAAGAAAAATGCCCCCATTCCAACTTGCAAGGGACCCCAAATATGTTGGCAATGCTGTGAAGAGACTAAGCTGAAGCATTCCATCCATAGATACAAATTTTAAGATGATTAATCATGCCTCCAGAGTAGCTCATGAATTTGTCCAAGAGGGTTTTGAAACGTTGAGAAATGATGTTGGAGGCACCTCCCATTAGCAGAGTATCGTCTGCGAATTGAGAGTTGTTCATGTTTTTGACTCCATTTCCAAACTTAATGCCAGTGATGAGCCTGACTTGACGCTTGTGGTCCAAGGCCTTGTTGAAGGATTCAACCATCAAAATGAAAAGGTAAGGAGATAGGGGCAACCTTGTCTCAATCCAGGAGATGATTGAAATGAAGGGGCTGGCCTACCATTGATGAGGGGAGAGATCCACAGGCCAGAGATGAATGCTTTAAAAATATCAAGAAAGGAGGGGTCAAATCCCATTTTTTTGAGGAAAACAAGAAGGAAAGAGTGTCTAACCCGGTCGAAAGCATTGGCCAAATCAAGCTTTAGGATAAAGCCTTTTTCTTTGCGAGAAAGACTAGAATGGATTGCCTCTTGAACTAGGAGGATGGAATTAGAGATTTGTCTGTTGGAAATGAAGCCTCCTTGGTTCTCGGAAATGAGAGTATGAAGATGGGGTTTGAGGTGCATTGCAAGAAGTTTGGTCAGAATTTTATAAGAGGAATTACAAAGAGAAATGGGCTGAAACCTGGAGAAGGATGAGGGCCGATTTTCTTTGGGAATGAGGGTGAGGTGGGTGGAATTGGTATAGCCGCCAATTTTTTCTCTTGCGCTATGCCCATTGTATCATTTTGACCAGATCTTTTTTAATTATTCCCCAATATGTCCTGTAAAAACTAATAGAAAATCCATCTGGGCCTAGAGCTTTTTCTAGCTGCAGGGTCCATATTTCTCTTTGTATCTCTGCTTCATCAATTTTCCTATTGAGCATATTGTTAGTGTCCTCATTGACCGTAGTGGGCAGGTACTGGAGGAAGTCAGAATAGTCCTCATTGCCTCTCGTCTCAGTGAGAAGATCTTGAAAGTGTTCAGAGGAGGATTTTTTGATTGCTTCTTGATAAGAATGTAGATGGCCTTCTGCATCTGTAATGGAGTTTATATTGTTCCAAAATTTTCTAACAGTGGCTTGTTTGTGGAAAAAAAGCAGAATTCTTGTCGCCTTCTTGCAGCCAAAGCTGTCTCGATTTAATGCGCCATTTTTGCTCCTCCTCTCTGTTGGCGCAGTAAAGCTGGCAGTATAGATCATTTTCAAGAGCACAATGTTCATGAGTGAGCCCAGTTTTTTCAACTTTGTCATGGATGCTTTCCAATCTGCTCTTTATATCTAATTGAATCCTCTCTGGTTCTTTATAATGGAATTTCGCCCATTCCTTGAGAGCGATTTTAGCCTTCTTAAGCTTTTTTTCCCATATGAATACAAGTGATCCTTCTATATGTTGGCTCCAAGTATACTGAACAATTTGATTGGCTTTAGGAATACTGTTCCACAGTGGATTGTATTTAAAGGGAATGGGCCCTAAAGTGCGTTGCTCTTCAAATGTGAGCGTGATTAGGTAATGATCAGAAGCAGAAAAGGGAAGCACGAAGGCTGAAGCAGTAGAGTAAGATGAAAGGAAGGAAATATCCACGAGAATTATGTCTATCCTCTCCATGATATTTTCCTTCCCAATTCTTCAATTACTCCATGTGAATCTGCGATTTTTAGGAACAATATCCACCAATTCATGCTCCTGCATGATGCCTTCAAGCTGAGCCCTCAATGGATCTTGTGTGAAGCATCCTCCTCTCTTTTCATTGGAGTGAAGTATGAGATTAAAGTCTCCTCCTATTAATATATTACTATTCTCTTCTTCGTCAATATCTTCCTTGATAGAATTCCAACACTACTCTTTATCTTTGTAGTGATTTGGGGCTTAAACATTGTAAGTGGAAATTTTTTTGTTGTCTCCAGAGTTCTCTAATATAACTTTGATCCAGTTTTGATTGATTGTGTTGTCTTTAAGTATCCATACACTATGGTTCCAAAGGGTAACTAAACCCCTAGAAGCCCCTCTTGATTCAGAGAGAAGGCCTTCATACTGCTTGAACTTTTTAATTATTCCTTTCATTTCTAGTCTTCCTTGCTTAGTTTCTTGCAAAAGAAGGATTTATGGTTTCTCATGATTTCTCATATCTTTGAGGGCAGCAATTTTGGATGGGTGCCCTAATCCCCTGCTATTCCAAGAAAGGACTTTCATCATTGAGTGCAAGTGGTGCGAAGGGTTGCTCGCCCTCCTTGTTCCTTAAGCCCCGCCTCCTTGCTACTTTGGCCCAAAATGTAGGTTTCTATGGGGTTTTGCGTACCCATTTCAATATATTTTTGTGCATTTTCGTCCCTTTGCTGCTTAATGGATCTCCTTCCTGGCCGTTTCTTTTTATGTGGTTCAAGGTTTGCACCATGTTCTTTCGAAGAGTTCTTAGTTGCTCGAGTTGATGGGGGTTCAAGAGCAGAAGGAGGAACCTGTAGGTTAGGGGAGGAGAAATGGGCTTCAGGTTGAGAGAGAGGGATGGATAGGGGAGGGTCATCATCACGAGGAGAAATGGAGGAAAAGGGATTGGAATACTCCAGGGCGGTCTTGGGTGGGGGGAAAGGAAAGACAGGGGTTGCTGAAGGATGGAGGGGATACTAGGAAGAAGGGGAGGAGGAGGAGGCTAAGGGATTGGAGATAGGAGGAATAGTGGTTGAGTTAGCCTTAGGGTTAGAGGCAGTCTTTTTTTTTTTTAACCATTTCCCATTGAGCATCTTAATCAGGGTTTTCAACATCAATTATTTTAGGACAACGATTTGAAAAGTGGCCATATTCGTGACATACCTTACATTTGAACGAGATCTTCTCGTAATCAAGCTGCTGAATATGGGTCCAATCATCCACTTTGAGCTTGATGACCTCCGAGAGACCTTTGCCAAGGTCTACCTCAACACAGATCCTGGCGCAGGCTTGCATTAGCCTTTGGTTCGCTGCGATCAATGAATTTTCCAACGTCATTCCCAATGGTACAGACTGATTCGTCTCCCCAATAGTGGAGGGGAAGGTGAGGAAGGCGCACCCAAACCGGAACCGCGCTGGGCACATCCAGCTCAGGATCGAAGTCCGGGGTCCATTTGTTGAGGTACAGACCTCTAGAGTCCATGAAATAAGGCCCATTCTTGAAGATTAAATACTTGTCTTCTTTGGATTCGAAGTGAAAAGTAAAATACCCTTTCCCACAAAAATGAATGGAGATTTTTCCATTAATTTTATCAGTCCAGTTTCGCTCAACCCATCGCTGCACCGTCTTCGGAAAGGGCCAAAGCCAAATAAATTGTCCAATAAGTCCTTTTTCAGCCAGAGAGAGCACAACCATGCGAGGAAGAAATGGTGGAAGAATGACTTCCTGCAAGCCATCGGGTTTCTTCACAAATTTAGAGATCGCCGAGCGAGGTCGCTGAGGCGGCAGAGATTTAACAAGGGTGGAAAAGGCCTGTTGAACAGCGGTAGCCTCCGGGGTAGAGTCCAGGGGGGCCATGTAGGCAGAGGAAGGGGAGCAGGGGACGATGGCACTAGCTCAGCCAAGTGCGGCCGCAGCTGCAGAGCGTCCTAGGTCATCCCTGATCGCAGCAGCAGCGGGAAAAAAAAAGGCAAGTCCATTAAAAATAGTCAATTTTATGAACGTTAAACTATTGACATTGTACAATTATATTCCCCACCAACTACTGATTATTCAAAGACAAGGTTATTTTGAGTGATAATTTCTTGTCCGGTAGCTATGAAGAGGTAAATCAAGTTTTGAAAATATTGGGTGTTGAGTACATGTCATATCATGCATGTCTGAATGATTATATTCTATATATAGGAGAAAATGCAGAAAAAGAGATATGTCTGAAATGTGGGCATGACGGGTACCATAAATAAAAAAAATGGGTAAATCACATGGCTATCCCCATAATATATTGAGGCCCATGCCTATAATACCAAGGATTCAAAGGCTCTTGTGTTGCAAAGAATTAACTATGTTGCAGGGATGACGTGCCTCACAAAGTAGTGAGTAGGGAGTTATTTGAATCCCAACAGATTCAATTGCCATGAAGCATATAGAGGATACATGGCATGAAAAATTCAAGGATGTAGTATGAAGTCTGGGACTCATCATATATATGGATAAAGTCAACCCATATTCCCTCCAAAACACCAACCATTATGTTTGGCTTGTAGTAGTGATAAATAACAATATCCCCCATGGTTGTCCGTGAACATCTTATGTTGGCTCTCATAGTCCCTAGTAGAAGGCAAGTGAATAATATGAATGTCTACTTACAACCATTGGTAGATGAATCGAAGGAATTATGGGAATCAATACGTGTGTACTATGTATCAAGGCCCATCGTAAGAGAGAGGAGTTTTATGTTGTATGTCATACATGCTTACTCCATACATGATTATCTAGGCTTAGGAGTTCACTTTGGTAAATTAAATTTTTATTGATTTGTTTATATACGTAACAATATTGTTTCACATATTAATTTAATTAATTGCAATTGTTCTAATCTTTATGATTGCTAATGTGCCCTGTATAAATAATTTTGTAGGTCTTGTAACAAAAGGGTATCATGGATGTAAATGTTGTGGACCTTCTCTGAAGGCTAGCTGGTCCGACCACCTACGAAAGTAGTGTATGACTACTCCAGGGTATTCCTCCCAGAAGAACACCCTTACAGAAGAGAAACATATGCTTTCAATGGTAAACCAGAGAGAACCCAAAGACCTCCAATAATGACACCAGCTGAATGACTTAGAGAGAGAAGGAGAAGTTTGCAAAAATGTTCGACTCAAATGGGGAGCCTATGTTTGATGATCCAAAATTCTTCGATGCCTATGTTGAGAAATTTCCCATTGGGATGAAAATTAAATCTGTCTTTTATGAGCTCCCATATTGGTAGTATTTTAAGATTTCCCACGTACTAGATACCATGCATATATTTAAAAATGTTTCGTCTTCTTTATGGAGGAACATATCATCGAAAGGAAATGACACATTGGCCATTAGGAGAGATTTTATTTCTTCAAAAACTAAAAAGAAACATCGGCCAAGATAAGAAACTAGAGGAGAGGTTGGTTCGGCCTCTTGGTATTTTAAAGAAGGTGATGTCCCATGGATTTTAAAGAAATATGACCTCTCTTTGGAAAATGAATTTATAATGAGTGTGAGGGTGACTTATTTATATGGGTATTCACTACAATGTTGCTTCATTGTGGAAGACCATTTGTCGGGTTTAAATCACATGACCATTTGAACCTTCTAAGAGTGCGTATGTCAAAAACATGATTTTATTATTTGTTATTATTTTTGTTCAATGGGATATTTTATAATTATTTTTTGTATAATGTACTATTTACTGTGTATTTTCATTATCCTCTCATCGTCCGTGGGTGTGTGAACCATGACTTCCCCCAAGACCTACTACGTGCCATATCTAAATTATCTGCATTTGTACATTGGATCACATCAAAGGAGATTCATATGGCTAGCATTCCAAGGTGGAATCAAGATATAACTGATATTGTTTGTATGCTTGAGAAGGAATTTTTGACGAGTTTCATGGACTTCTACTTTCATCTTCTAATTCACCTAGTAGATGAGGTTGAATTAGTTGGGGTGGTTTCTTATATTGGATGTTCTTCGTAGAAAGGTACAAGAATTTGAAAAGTTTTGTTCGACAAAGGGAAAAACTTAAGGGGTATATGGCAGAGAGGTATATATCGTATGAGTCTTTCTATTATGCTAGTGAGTACGTCAAGCAGATCAAAAACACACCAGGTGTAGTGATTTGGGAAGGAAAAAAGGATGAATACAAAGGACAAGGGGAGCTTCTCCAAACGGATGGAAAAAGACGAAAGAGTAAGTTGCTTATCATTTGTAAAATTTCTACATAGTAACTATTCAGATTGAACTTCATATTAATGCATATTTTGATCTCATATGTACTATATATTTTGGTTTGATTTCATCGTTGAATTCAAAAATTGAAGCCATCAAAAAATTCATTCTTTTCAATATGGAAGCGACACAACCGTGGGTTGCATTGTACGAAGAGAAGAAGAGGAAATGGGATTGTGACAGGAAAGAATTCAAATGGTTGAATTGTAGAAGCGTGCCTCATCCTGATCATTTAAAAGAAAATATGCCAATGACATGCTCTAACAGTTGGGTTGTTGATCAAGTCAGAGAGAAATACAGTGCATCTGGTCATTATCTGCGTGCTGAAGAGGATGCGCTAAAAAAAGGGATTGGGTGCAACAATATGGTAAAATATATTTTTGTACATTTTTAACTTCATAATACACCTTTGAATTGTCACATCTATATTTTATATTTTTAATCATCTTCGGGTTATTAGACACATGACACTGTGATTTTTTCACTTTTTTTTAGGTTTATTTGTTCCGATCTATGTGGGAATATGGACATCATTTTCAGACGAAGGATGTGGATGATGGATGCATGACACAAGATTGTGGAGTGGAAGTCAAGTTCGACCAATCTATTCGTGCTAGCCACCGCAATCAAAACCTAATACAAGGGACATTAATTTACATAAGAAAGATACAGGAGATAATTCAAGTGGACTTCTCTTCACTCCAATGTGTTATTTTCAAGTGAAAGTGGTGGGACAATTTTGATCGGAAAAATGTAAAGGAAGATCACAAAATTAGGTTGATATCTATCAACTCTATAAATATGTGGCATAAAGCTAGGGAGACTTATGTTTTCCCAAAACATTACAACCATGTGTTTTTTTACCTAGATGTGTTGGATGGGAATTGGTGGTTCGTATTAAGACACAAACCTATATCAAAACATATTTTTGAGAACAACAATGTTATCATGCCAAGAGAGGAAGATAATTAGGTTGATGACAACGTAGAGTGATATGTACTTGTTCTATTTCATCATTTATACTATTGTTGTTTTTTTTTGTTTTCTTTATTTTGCTAATTATATTATTTTTTTATTCGTCTTGTTGGAATTTTATATAATTGGTAAGATTTACAAATGTTTTAACACACTTTTTTGCAATGGAAACATTTTTTCACTTAAAACTAAGTATTTCCAATTGTATAATTTATAATTTAAAAATTAAAATTTTAACATATTTGTTTAATGTGTTTAAATCAAATTTACAGTAGAGTTCTTCTATAGGCTTTGGATAGACATGAATATGGAAAAGATTTTAATTCTAAGCATGAGTTATCAAATTATAACTATATTTTATTAAGATATAAATATACATGTACTCATATCATCTCCTTTCTCAAATGACATTGTGAGTATCAATCTAAAATAACTCACACAGTGATATAAAACGAAGAAGGAAAATCATATATCTGTTATATATATGTGTACTAAAAGGCCTACTGCAACCATCATCAATTTTTTTCATATAGTAAAATAACCTTTCTTATTTTCACTATGCAACATATTCACATAAATATAAATGCAATTTAAAACATGGTGTACAATATCTATGATAATAAATAATCAACATCACAATCCTTCTCAAAAAATAAAATGAGAAGAATATAACCAAAATGAGAAAATAGGGAATTTGGAAACAACATTGAAGATTTATTCTAAATAAATAATAAATTTCACAATCCTTCCCAAAAAAGAAAATGAGAATAAAAAACCAAAATGAGAAAATAGGGAATTTGGAAACAACATTGAAGATTTATTCTAAATTTAGATACTTATTGGTTTACTAATTAGGGGCTTCAACACGAAACTTGCTTTTGACCAATCTCGTGCTTTGTTGAGTTTCTTTTCTGTGATCAATACATGAACCCGTACATGAACACTAGCGTCCTTCACACGACCTCTTGTCTTCAACAGACTAGTGTTCCTCAGACCTTGGTGAACCTCTGGCGAACCTCTCGTCTCACAGATACTACCTCAACATAAAATTTTAACACAGGTTGAAAAGTACAAATGTACTCAGATAAAATTTTCAACTCAGAAATGGATACTCTTTTATTTATGAAGATCTTCTTGCAATTTTTTACAGGGAGAAATTCTAAATCTCTTTCTCAGAGGTAGACTGTTAAGACATTTATCAGATGTTTCAACTTGGTAAACAAGAAGATAACTGAAGGCTACCTAGTCTTTCACAGACTCTGTCTCAGAACTTGAACTTATTAAAACACACTGACATACGCAAACCCTATGAATCTGGCCACTTTAGGTTCTCACCAGAGTTCTCACTCTAATGCGCAGGCTTCTCAGATTCAGACTCTAAAGAGATAGAAGATTCCCACAACAAGAACTTCTTTCTCCGACTCAAACTCAAAACACCAACTCCGAATGTATACAATGAGTCTAACTCCCTCCTTATATAGGAGATTGAGGGGAAAAAAATCCGACAATCAAACAGACAAATTGAGCACTATCCTTCATCAGTCATTGAGATGTGGGTCAAATCCCACCAAAATTTGGAGAAGTGCTCCGAGTCTCGTGACTAAAAGGAATCTTAGTACATTACACAGTGGATGATTTGAACAAATCCCATAGACAACCTTATACTATAAAAATTTGGAATCTTCTGAAATATTTACATTGTGGATAGTTTTAAACAGAAAATCCCACGAGAAAACTGGTCACCTACAGTCTGGTGACTAAACATCATTATTACACAGTGGATACTTTACGGATAAGCCCACTAGAACCATGATTATTCTCCCAAAGGAGTGGCCCCTGGAAATATTATTTTGGAATATCTGAACGAGTCCCAAGCTTTGGTATATATTCTTCACATGATCATTGGTTTTCTTAGGACAATCTGATGTTTTATCTTGGTCATTAATAACCATTCATGATGTCCCTTCATGAAGTAACCAATAATTTGGTATCTGGGTAATTATTTAGATCTCCAAAGGTTTTACATGGACTATGCCAACATTCGGTTAAAAGTCCACAAATCTCACATTCAATTTGGAAATGAGATTGGAATAATAAAGGATCCATAGCTGTTTTATTCAATCCATAATCATTCCACCATTGTTGAAGCCATTCACATTGTCTTTGTCTTTGAGTAGTCCATGTTGCTCCAAAATTGACCCTTGTATAATGAACTTCTTCTTTTCCATCTACATTCATGATATCCCACCATAACCTTTTGTAGTCAATAAAGTTATAAATGGTATCTAGAAATATAATAGATGGATCACCATGCGGCCACATTTCAGGCATATCATACCATTTTGGCAACCTAGTCCTGTTTATGGCAAAGTACTTATGGAAAATCTTTCTTTGGTTACTTCCTTCTGTTCAAATCATATTTATATCATGAATATTTTTACTTAAAGATTCTTCGGCCAAATGTGCAGATAACATACTTCTTTGATACACCATATCATGTATCCATTTACTCCCCTTGGGATAAATTTTTCTCTCTAGTACTAAATGTTGTATGTCTGAATGAGATTGTAAATTTGCATCTAATACCTGTTGGGTATGTGTTATATTCTTTCCACGACTAGCCACATGCGCTGTACGTTGCGCCGGGCGCAGCAGGGGGGTCACAGGGGGGGCGGCAGCGCCCCGACGAATTTTTTTTTGGTATGCGGTGCCACTCATATGTGGACCCACCCATGTTTTGTGCATGAGTTTGCACATGGTTTTGGGGTACGATGGTTTTTGACCCCTGGTATTTTGTAGATCCGGTCAAGGGAACTACGGTTATGTTCTAATCCAGGGTTAATGGATTGGGGTTTATGTATGCTTCGGCATGTATATATATGTGTTGTAACACTAAAAGGAATATAATGAAAAATCAAGTTGGTAGTCCTGATTTGGGATCTAGGGGAAAATCTCTGTGTTTATCTGTTTTATGTTTTATGTTCTCGCTATTGTTTATTTTCTGTTATAAGATTCGTGTGTAGATAATTTCTGTTCAGGGTTAAAACCTACATTTGGTATCAGAGCTGTTTCGGCTTCAAGGGGATGCCTTTGCTGCTGAGGGTTTTTTGCTTGGGCCTGAGGTAGACCCTGTTCAGTGGGAGATCTGCGGGATCGATTCTTGCCGTGAAAGAAGATGGCGAGCGGCGGAAAGATAGAGATCGAGAAATTTAATGGTCAGAGTTTTGAGTTGTGGAAGCTCAAGATGGAGGATCTGCTGGTGGATAAAGATTAGTGGATCGCGGTAGATCCAGGTACTAAACCAACGGCAATGTCAGATGAAGACTGGAAGAAACTGGATCGGAAGGCTAAGAGCACAATACGGTTGTGTGTGTCAGATTCAGTATTGTTGAATGTATCTGGGGAAGCTACGGTGAAGAATTTGTGGGAAAAAATTGGGACTTTGTACCAATCTAAGTCTCTGGTGAATAAGTTGTTCCTGCGGAAAAAGCTGTATAACCCGAGGATGAAGGATGGAGACTCGGTGACAGAGCATCTGAACGCCTTCAATACTGTGGTAAGTCAGCTATCATCTGTTGATATTAAAATCTCAGATGAAGATAAGTGCATCAGCTTGTTGTGTTCTCTACCAGATTCATGGGACAGTCTGGTTATTGCAATAGGTAGCAATACAACTACCTTGAATTTTGATGACATTATCTCAGCCTTGCTGTCGGAGGAAATGAGACGGAGAAATATGGAGGGTCAGAATGGAGATGCCTTATCTGTACGAGGAAGGTCCCAGAACAGAAACAAGAATAAGGTTTCGAGTGGGAGATCTAAATCTAGAGGGAGATCTAAATCTCCCGGAAAGTTTGTAAAGGTGTGCTGGAAATGCGGAAAGGAAGGACACTACAAAAAGGAATGCAGATCTAAAGCTCCTGAGAAAGGAAAGGGATCTGATGAAGCTCCTTCTGCAGAGGCAAAAACCACCTCAGATGAAGGTGGGGATGTGTATTTGGCTTCTTCTTCAAATACACATGTAGATCATGAGTCATGGTTGATTGATTCAGGTGCATCCTTTCACTTCACTCCCCATAGGGAGTGGTTCTGCGAGTATGAGAAATATGATGGTGGTGATGTCTTCCTAGGGGATGATAGGAAGGCCAGAATCGTCGGACGTGGAAAGGTCAAGCTGAAGCTGCAAGGTGGAAGGATTAGAACACTTCTCGGTGTTCTGCATATTCCTGCATTGGCCAGAAATCTGATTTCTGTAAGCAAGATGGATGATGCAAAGGTAGATGATGCAAAGGTAAACAAGTTGTTCTAGAAATATGCCCCAGATGGTTCCTGTGGAGCACTAATATTAATGCTCTGGGAGTTCTAATTGAATCAGACAAGCTACAAGGTATCACTATTATTGATGGGTGTAATAGTTATTTGGTTCTTGAAAGTGGAGCGGAAAGCCTAGCTGTCTCTGGAGAAAAGACCATGCTATGGCATCAAAGGCTTGGACATATTGGAGAGAAGGGCCTTCTGATACTGCATAGAAATGGTATGGTAGAAGGTATGTTTAATTTCTCTCTGGATTTCAATTTCTGTGAACATTGTGTATATGGGAAGTAGAATCAGGTGAGTTTTCCTTCCGGTGCTAAGAGGGCGAACAATATATTAGAACTTGTGCACAGTGATGTGTTTGGGCCTGTGTCAGTTCCATCACTGGGAAAGTCTGTGTACTATGTTTCATTCATAGATGACTTCTCAAGGAATACATGGATATATTTCTTGAGGAAGAAATCTGAAGTATTTGAAAAATTTAAAGAATTTAAGGCTCTGGTGGAAAACCAGACAGAGAAGAAGATAAAGGCGCTGAGGACAGATAATGGTGGGGAGTTCTGCAAGAAGGAATTTTAAGAGTTCTGTAAGAAGTGTGGTATAGCACGGCAGAAGACTACTCCATACACACCTCAGCAAAATGGAGTTGCAGAAAGAATGAATAGAACACTGATGGAAAAGGCAAGAAGCATGCTCAGTGGTACCGGGTTAGGACAAGAATTCTGGGCAGAGGCAGTGGAGACTACATGTTACTTAGTTAACAGATCACCTTCATCAGCGTTGGAGGATAAGACTCCACATGAGGTATGGACTGGTAAGAAACCTCTCTTTCACATCTAAGGGTATTTGGATGTGATGCATATGTACATGTTCCAAAGGAGAAAAGGACCAAGTTGGATAATAAATCTGAAAGGTGCATCTTTATTGGGTATAAGGATGGCTTAAAGGGTTACAAGCTTTGGAACCCAGAAACAAGGAAGGTTGTGTACAGTCGAGATGTGGTGTTTAGAGAAGTGAAAGATGTTGTTAAACATGAAGTCCTATCAAAGGAACCTGAGAAGATAGAGTTTGAGCTAAAGGAGGATGAATCAGACTCTACAACAGAAGAAGACTCAGAAGATGATGAGCCACAAACTCCAGCTTTAAGAAGATCAGTTCGGGAAAGAAGGCAACCAGAAAGGTATAGTCCATCTGCTTTCTGTTCAATTTTTGCCTTAACTATAACTGATGATGAACCCAGAACTGTCAGGGAGGCAGTAGATTCAGAGGATGGAAAACTCTGGAAGGAGGCCATGGCTGATGAAATGGCATCCTTGCAAAAAAATGATGCATGGGATCTGGTGGAGTTGCCGGCTGGAAGGAAGCCCATTGGGAGCAAATGGGTGTTTAAGAAGAAGATGAATGTAGAAGGCAAGGTGGAGAAATACAAAGCTCGGTTGGTAGCGAAAGGTTATTCCCAGGTGCCGGGAATTGATTTTGGTGATATTTTTTCCCCTGTTGCCAAAGTTACTTCTATTAGATTACTTTTATCTGTTGCTGCTGCATTTGATTTTGAGATAGAACAGATGGATGTGAAGACAACATTTCTTCATGGGGATCTAGAATAGGAGATCTACATGAAGCAACCTGAAGGCTTTATGGTGAAGGGTAAGAAATAACTAGTATGCAGGTTGAATAAGTCTCTGTATGGGTTAAAACAATCACCAAGGATGTGGTATAAAAAATTTGATACCTATATACGGGGACTTGGCTTCACTAGAAGCAAGGAGGATCACTGTGTTTATTTTAAATTAATTGGTGACCTTGTTATTTATTTGGTCTTGTATGTGGATGATATGTTGTTGATTGGAAATGACAAAGAAATTATCCAAGATTTGAAGACCCAACTGTTCACCAAATTTGACATGAAGGATCTTGGTAGTGGCATGGAAATTAAGAGAGATCGGGCAAAGAGGAAGCTCTGGTTAAACTAGAGGAAGTATGTCGAGACTATATTGCAGAGGTTCTGTAATTTGTGATAGTAAACCGTGAGGCTTCCTATTCCCTCAAAGAAAAAGCAAAGCTCACCGCTGAACAAAGGTCCCAAGACACAAGAAGAAGAGGAGGATATGTCCCGTGTTCCATATGCAAGTGGCAGGTCTTCTGACAGAAGCAATGGTCTCGTACTAGACTGGGACATTATTATGCAAGAGAGTATTGGAGTGTGCTTATGTCAAAACCTGTGGAAGGAGCATTGGACAGAAGTGAAGCGAGTTTTTAGATATTTGCATGGCACTATTGATTATGGTTTGTGTGCTACCAGGGAAGACCAAGTTTGAACAGAGTTTTGGACATCTGTGGTTTTGTTGATGCAGACTGGGTTGGAGATCTGGACCAAATAATATCTACAAGTGGGTATGTGTTTATCCTATTTGGAGGTGCAGTTAGTTGGATGAGTAAAATACAGCCTGTAGTGGCTCTTTCAACTACAAAGGCAGAATACATAGTAGCCACTCATGCAAGCAAGGAAGCAAATGGTTGGGCAAGAGATTGTGTTCAAGTATGGGGTTGGTACAACAAGCTATAAGTATATACTGTGATAGCCAAAGTGCAATTTTCTTGGCTAAGATCCATGCTTATCATTCAAAGGCAAAGCACATTGATGTTCAATATCATTTTTTTAGAGCTATGGTTGAGGCTAAAAGGGTGTTGCTAGTAAAGGTGGAAACTTTGAAGAATGTTGCAGATGCATTGACGAAGTCTGTGAGCACTTAGAATTTCTCTTGGTGTAGAGAAACAATGGGTGTTGAATATTTGGGCCAATGACTAAGCACTCCTGTGGTCCCCTGCGAAAAGAAAAAAAACAAAGTGGGAGAATGTTGGGTATGTGTTATATTCTTTCCACGACTAGCCACACGCGCCGTACGTTGCGGTCGCGCGTTAGGTCATAGGGCGGGTACACTTCGACGAATTTTTTTTTGGTATGCGTCCCACTCATATGCGGGACCACCCATGTTTTGCATGAGTTTGCACATGGTTTTGGGGTACGATGGTTTTCGGGACTGCATTTTGTAGATCCGGTCAAGGGAACTACGGTTATGTTCTAATCCATGGTTAATGGATTGGGGTTTATGTATGCTTCAGCATGTATATATATGTGTTGTAACACTGAAAGGAATATAATGAAAAATCAAGCTAGTTGTCCCAATTTGGGATCCAGGGGAAAATCTCTGTGTTTATCTGTTTTATGTTTTATGCTCTCGCTATTGTTTATTTTTTGTTATAAGATTGATGTGTAGATAATTTCTGTTCGGGGTTAAAACCTACAATACCTTTGTATTTCTTCAATGCCATGTGGGTTTCCAGTTTTTGCAGTATTCTTCCCAGTTATGTTCATCATGAATACTCCTCAAAGTCTCTGTTTGCTGGGAAGGATCCTATTCTGTTACTATTACCATGACAGTGTCTACCTGACTTAGGTATTCTCTACTTAAAAAATCAGGCAATCAATTATTTTATCCTTTAATATGTTCAACATCAAAGTTGAAATTTGAAAATAGAGCTTGCCACCTTGCAAACTTAGCTTCACCTGGTTTCTTTATGTCTTTGTTAAGGACCTTTTTTAGTGAAGAGGCATCAGTCCTTAAAAGAAACTTTTTATGAATTAGGTGGATATCAAATTTGTCAATGCAATTCCATGCTGCTTTGACTTCTTTCTCTATAGTAAAATAGTTCTTCTTAGACGGGCTCCATGTTCCTGAGACAAATTGGACAATTTTCTCTTTTCCTTCCTTCTTCTGCTTTAGTATTCCTCCCAATCCTATGTCGCTGGCATCTGTTTCAACAATTTTAAGAGAATATTCATCAGCAATATGAAGAATAGGGAGATTTTTTACCTTACTTTTAATTCTTTTGATTGCTCTGTATGTGCAGGGGACCATGGTTGTGGATGTTTCTGTAGTCTTTGGTTGAGTAATATCCTGTCCTTGGCACAATCTTTATAAAAACTGCTTACATAATTCAGACAACCCAAAAATATCTGTAATTGTGTTTTGTCAGTAATAACATCTGGGAATTTGTCAGCAAATTCCAAAGCATGCTTCTGTAGAGTGATTGTCCATATTTGATTGTGTGTCCCAAAAAATTGATACTTGTTTGAAAGAGTTCAATATTTTTCTTACTGAGCACCAGGCCATTGTGTTTGACTAATTGAACAAACCTTTGAACATGTTTAAAATATTCATGGACATTTTTGGAAAAAATCAATACATCATCAATATAGACCAGTAGCCTATCAAAATAAGGTTTAAAGTGGCATCCATGAAATTTTGGAACTTGGAAGGAGCATGCTTGAGCCCAAAAGGCATCACATTCCAATCATAGTGTCTTACTGGGACACTGAAAGCTGTTTTGAATTTATCTGATTCCTTTATTGCAACTTTCCAGAATCCAAATTTCATGTCAAATTTAGAAAACACCTTAGCCCTTGATATTCTTGCTATGAGATTTCCCTTATGGGGAATATGATAAGTGTCGTCTACAAGAACAAAATTTAAGGGTCTATAATTTATAACTAGTCTTCGAACTCCCCTTATCTGTTCGAAATGTTTATTGACATAAAATCCATAACAGTTCCAAGGGCTGCTGGATTCCATGATTAATCCTCTTTCTAATAAGCTTGCTATTTCTCTTTGACACAGATCTCTGTATTATCTGTTCATTGGAATTTCTCGACTTTTACATGGTTTTCCCTCATAATCTTCTCTATATGGAAATTCCACACAACGTTGTTTTCTATGCCAAAAGGCATTAGGTTCTTCAACACAAAATTCTCTTTCTATTTGTAATCTTAGGGTTGAGATTCTTTTCTCGATTATAGGAGTTTGAAGATAGTCTCCTATTTTCATGGTGGTTTTTAGCTCCTTGAGGTCTTCTAATTTATTTTTTTCCTTTTCAATTTGTTGCATTTCCTGTACCATAGTAGATACCCTTGATGTGGATATAAAGGGTAAAGTAATTATTTCTAGCTTACCCTTCAAATTTGGTATAGATATGAAAAAACCAGCCTTACCATTTTTTAATCTAACTGATCCATGTGGCTCTACAACAGCCAAAAATACATTTCCTAAGATACAATCAATAGGAATGTCAGCAACAACAAATTTCAGTTTTATACAATATTCCTTGAAGGAGATAGAAGCTTGAGGAACTTCATAGAAGATATCTTTGTTTCCCAACTCAATTACATGTCTAAAATATTTTACCCACTATTTTGTAGGAATTACTTTTGAATTTAAGATATTGACATCTGCCCCTGAGTCAATGAGGGTCTTTACGGAAAACATCTCACCACTTATACAGATATCTAACATAACATGATGCTGTTGGTATTAGATAGTCATGACTCGCATATCTCTAAAACCAACATAGTCATCTATTTTTCCTTCAAAGATCTCTATATTTGGATTGCTAAAAGTTTCTTTGTCTTCTGGTGATTTTCCTTTTTCTATTTTAGAGACTTTTGTCTTTAAGGAGGAGATCTCCTTCTTGAGATTATGAATCTCCTGGCTGATTTCTCCTAATGGTTAGGATCTAGCTTTGGATTGTTGTTGGCTTATTTGAAAGGCTCTTGTACTTATTTCAAATGAGGCGTCAACAAATAACGCCTTAGATTCTATTTTTGAAGCAGTCTTGCTACTTCTTTCTTGATTTTTATGCATAGTATTTAGAAAAGTTTGAAGTAAATTTTCTTTCATTTCCCCTTCTGCTAGCTCTATGATATTGGAAAGTAATTTTGCTTCTTCATCATTTATATTTTGTGCCATGAGAACTTTTTCTTTTTGTTTCATTTTAGAAACAAAGTTTTGATCAGAGGAGATTTATGATTCAGTGTCTGAACCACAGTGGCAATCATCTGAATCAAAACAATTTCATTCATTCATATGCATATTTAATTCTTCTTCAAAATATTTTGAGGAAGAAATTTCTGAGGATTCTGAGGTAGAGTAGAGTTGTTGTTGTATTATTTGTTCTCTATGTGGGAAGCTTGGGCAATTTTCTGACTTATGTTTCTTTGAACCACATTTGAAACATGTGATTGACACCATGCTCTTGATTTTTATTTCTCTTTTCTTATTTTATGCTTCAAACTACTTTTTCCCCTATTCCTTTTATATTCTTCTGCTTGAGGGAAGTGATTTGAAGTATGTCCTTGTTGGCCATAGAGCCAACAAGGAAGTTTATTCCACTGATCTCTTTTTAGTGTTTCTAGATGAATATCCTTAGGCTGATAATAATGTGTCTTTGGAACATACTTGTAGTACCCTTTTCTAGGCCCTTTCTTTTCCCTTTGTGGATATTCTCTGTATCCTTGTCTTTTTGCTTTCTTGGCCATCTATTTAGCTTTTTTTTTTTTCACTATGGGGTCATCTATGGATAGGCCATATTTGCTATAGATAGATTTTCTATCTGGTAGTTTGGATATTTTTTTGCAGTGATTTGTTTACTTTCATGCTTGTACATAGTCCTATAAGGACTCTGGTTATAATGCTATACATTTCTCCCCAAGTACAAGATTTAAAAGGCATTTGGAAAGAATCTTGTTCTCTGAGGTAATCAATTTTTTTTGAAGGAAAGGCTGCTAAATAGACTTGTTTCCATAAGATGTTTTTGCTATCCTTGACTTTATATATTCTTTGGATCCAATCCCTATGAAAGTCTTCATACTCAGACATTTTATAGCATTTAAGGTTCATGAGAATCATCTCATGCTTATTTGCAAGTTCAAATTCTCCTCCACACCAATGTTCTAAAATAAATGAAGTCAATGCTCCAATCATATTACTTTGTGGGCTTCCATCTGGATTATGAATAATATCTCCCCCTTCATCCTTCAAAATTTCATTTTCCATTTTTTTTCACTAATGCTGGTGATGTCTCTGTTTCCCACCACCTTAATAATTTTCCAGTAAAACACTGAATGATAGATTTATAGGCTTCAACATCATTTTTCCCTTTGAGGTACATAAGTTTATATTCTATGAACATTAAATCTATCATTTGCCTTATTTTTCCAACACTCAAGTTGTCAATATTCCATTCTCTGTGAGATTCAAGATGGAAGTTATGTGTTTCAGGGAGTTTACCTTTCCCACTAAGATCAGGTGAAGGATACCTGGTATATTGGATTTGAAGAGGCTCATAGATGGGGAACATATGTGGTTCTGAACTTTCTGGTATTTCCGGTTCTTTAAACAAAGAAGAAAGGGTTATGGGCTCAAAGTTTTCTTCTGTTGTTTCTTTTGGAAAAAGGAAGGGAAATTTATCAACATGCTTGATAGGATGTTGGATATTATCAGATCTTTTAAAGAGATAAGAAACATGAATGGGCTTATATTTTGGAGCTATGTGCATTTTATCAAAAAATTTCAGTTAATTCTTAAATAAGGCCTTGCGTAGAATGCATCCCTATATCTATCTTGTTTTCAATATCTTCAATTTTTGAGAGAGATTCTCTAACAAAACCTTTTAACACTGTACTGGAGTAATTTACATCATTCAGAGATCTATTAATGCTATTTACAGAGACTTGTAAACCATCAAATCTTTCTTTTACTTCTGTAGACTTTGCATAACTCATTTCTAATCCTTTTACTGTTGTGTTAGCCCAGTTTGACTGTTCACTGACTCTTTGTATCCTACCATCAATGCCAAGGGCATTATCATCTTTTATGACCAAAGGAGTAGCTTTAGAAATGTTTTGAGCTTGTCCTAAAAGAATTCCTTTGTAAGGAGGAAAAGTGGTAGGAGTTTCAAGTTTTCTGCCATCTGTAGAAGTCCAGGAATGTTTTGTTGAGGAT
This sequence comes from Pinus albicaulis, assembly GCA_034641835.2. NCBI lineage: Eukaryota > Viridiplantae > Streptophyta > Pinopsida > Pinales > Pinaceae > Pinus > Pinus albicaulis. The sequence goes on along the minus strand of CM076580.1, from coordinate 667,141,251 downwards.
GATTCAAAATCTGCCATATGCAAATCTGTGGATTCTGACTTCTTTTTCAATTCATAAAAATATTACAAAATATTTGTTTTTTCCATATAGGCCTTCCATTCTTGTGATATCCTAACTTTCTCATGATTAGGCGTGCCAATTCCAAAGATTTCAGACTTAGGGTTAGTATACAGATCCCAATTTAACATATTCTTGATCCACTGAGCATCAACCTTATATTTCTCACATCCTTCCATTATAAAAAAGAATTTGTACATCTTGGGCTTGGAAGGCTTCTTACAATCATCTGGAACAAAGTTACTAAATCTGGATTGAGGAATTGGATCATCCATTTGTTCTAGATACCCTAAACCATATTTAGGCATACTAGGAGGACGCATTTTACCAAACATTTCTTTAAGGTGAGGGTCCTCATTTTCCAAGGAAGGAAGTTCATGGATCATCATTATATGGTTAGAATCATGTGGGAATGGAATATCAGAACACTTTGGATTTGGACAAGGATTTACAAAAGTTGTGGGAGGAGATTCTCCTGTCCTAGGGTGATGACTTTGATGTATGAAAAAATCTACAATATTGTTGAGATTAACTTTCTGATTGCAGCTTGGGCATATGACTTGTAAAGAGGAAAAATTCACTATCTGGGCATATTCAAATAAATCAATGTGTTGACAATTTACAAACGGTGTAAAAGAACTGGAAGTATTAACATATTGTGGATCTATATACGTAGGTGAAGCTTTGCAGGTGATGTCTAATCTTCTGCGATCTATGGTAGATCTTTTAGGAAAAGACACTACAACGGATGAAGGTCCTTCTTTGATATCAAGAGAAGTAATTCTTGGTATTTATGGGGGTTTTTGATTATCAACAACCCAATGTTATGGGAAACATAAGTCTTCCCATTTGATAATCTGATGTTCTAATTTTTTATTTTGTGCATCAGTTAGAACAACTACACTGGATTTTGATTCTCAGCTGGGAGCGTGGAGGACAATAGGATAGAGAGTATTGGTGTGTCGGAAACACCCACGAACTTGGATATCAATATTATTCCTTTTCTTCTTCATATCAAATCCAGTTGTTTGGATCTGAATTTGTAGAATATCTTTGATATGCTCATCAAATGTGTAGACAGAAAAGTTCGGGTAGCAATCAAATTAAACTAGTCCATTAGAGTGATAAATATACGAGGACTTTAAGAGTGAAAAGATTGTGTATTAATATGTAAGATTAAATTCTTTACATGAGAGGTAAAATCATGTTTACTATATTTAAATTTGAGTTCTTGCAACATTATGTAAACTAAAAGGAGGTCTTATGCATATATAAAATGTTGATTACATCTTTTTATGGACCATAAGATAAACAAATGGGCTTAAATGGATGCATGAGTGGTTTTAATTTTTAATTATGGATAATGGAGAAGTTTTGAATTTTTCAATGGTAATTATAAATAAAAGTTGAATTAATAAATATTTTATGGCTAAGAATTAAATGATAAATAATGTGATGGTGATTAAGAAGCATTTGTTTGACTTTCTAATAGACTTGGTGATGCATTTTTATTTCTTATTTAGATTATGTAAAATAAATATCTAATTTTATGTATTTATAAGTGAAGTATTTAAAGTAGACATGTATTTATCATTGTGAACATGATGTAAAATTAGCTAGGAGAAACATGAAAACATGAATTTTAGTGACTATCTCGTGATAAGTATGTGGAAAAAAATAATATTTCTTGAGTCGTTCATCAAGAAAAAATCAAACATATTATTTGTCAAAAAGTTAAATCTAATATAGTATGATTTTTGTATTATTTAACTCATATTTATTATTAAAAAATAAGAAGATACATTTAAACCACAATAGCAAATAAAGAACCAAAATAGCACCAAAATGATGTACATGTCAAAAGAATTAATCTCTTTTCATGATTGATAAATCTGTGATTAAGATGGATTTATAGTGGTTTTCTATCTCTACATATAGATCAACCATTGTGTAATTTTTCATATTTTCAATTGTATTTTTGAATACTTTATTGTTATTAATATTTAATATTAAAAATTGAGCAAGTTACACATTTTCGTTTGATTAAGAACGAACTAAAATATTTTACCTTCAATTATTTTTTCATTGTGAGTATTGCAATATTTCACTAATTAGGTTAGAATGAATATGATTGAACTATCTAAGCAATAGAAAATATTTATGGTAATTTTACAATTATAGTTTCAAGCATCTTAAACTTTTGTAATTTACTTATTTTCTAATTAAAAACCCTATAGTGGTTCTCTTGATAAGATGCACCGGGGTATTTTAATACATGAACTACATCGATGCTTCGTGGGAATATAGCAACACTTTTTAAAAAAAATTAAGAAACCCCTGGCGGTGCTCTTTTTAAGGTGCATCGGGGCATTTTAATACATTCACAACACTAGTGCTTCATGGGAATATAACACCATATTTAAAAAAAAAATGATTAAAAACCCAATAGTGGTGCTCTTGTTAAGACACACCAGGATGTTTTAATATATGAACCGCACTAGTGCTTCGTGGGAATATAACACCACATTTTTTAAAATTAGAAAAACCCCCTAGTAGTTCTATTTCTAAGACGTACGGGGGGGGGGGGGGTTATAATACATGAACAATATGCATGTTTCGTGGGAATAGAACACCACTTTTTTATTTTTATTTTAAATTAAAAACCCTATAGCTGTGCTCTTTTTAATTATGTATCGAGGCGTTTTCATACGAGAACAACATCGATGCTTTGAGTGGATATAGCACTGATATGTTGAAAACAATTTTAGGACCGACATTTTTTAAATTTAACCTTTGTCTAGTGCCATCGATTAGTGTAAGCATTGGTGCGTTATATATATAAGTGGTGGGCACTGTTGTTTTAAATAACACTTCCACGATGCGCTATATTATGTACGCACTGAGGCATTAGTGTACTGATTAGCAACAAGTCTTCGTTGCTGTATAGCACCAGAGTGGGAAAATTTAATTTTACGACCGACATTTTTGTAAATTTAACCTTGTTTTGGTGCTATCGAGTAGTAAACACACCAGTGCACTTTTTTATTTAGTGCACATTTTTTTTAATAGTGCACCGTGTTCTATTAGGTGTCGATGCTAATATGTATAGTAAAGAATCGACGCATTTGCATATTATAGATGCACCGTTAAAAAAACATTCTCTAAAACATTTGCTTGTCCACCTCCGATACAATCAGATTTTTAGGTTATTTTTATAAGGGCTTCCGCAAAAACCTTCGCTAGAGTGTCGTGATTCAACTTGGAATACATGTCCCATGACCTTGGTTTAATTTATTTTACATAGAAAATCAACCTAGGGTTTTTACATAATGTTGTTCCTGGAAGGTTCGTCTAAGCCAGTTATTACAAATCCTTATAGACATCCTAAGATATTTTAGGAGGATATTGAGAAGAATATCAAGGAGCTATTGGATATGGGGCACATAAGGCCTAGCTCGAGCCCATTCACCTCTTCAGTCATGTTGGTTAAAAAGAAGGATAGTTTCCTAAGGACGTGTATCAACCATAGGGCCTTGAACAAGAGGATAATCATGAATAAGTACCCAATACCTTAGGTCATTGAGCTATTAGATGAACTACACATGGTAGTTTATTTTTCTAGGATCAATTTTCAGTTGATATATCACCGGATCAAGGTTTCTGATTAGGATGTGCATAAGACCGCTTTTATATGTAATTATTGACATTATGAATTCTTGGTCATATCATCTGGTTTAACCAACACACCTGCAACCTTCCAGTCACGCAAAAACCATATTTGTAGGAAGCAACTACAAAAATTTCTATTAGTATTTTTTGATGATCTCTTGATATATAGTGGGACTTGGGAGGAGCAACTTAGACACTTAGATGAAGTGTTGAGCATAATAGAGGAATAGTATATTTTCACTAAGGATTCCAAATGTGAGTTTGAGATGAAGGATATTATGTATTTAGGACACGTTATCAATATGCAAGGAGTACAAATGCACCATGAAAAGTTTTAGGTTATACTTGATTGGCTAGTGCCCAAAACCCTCATAGATCTATGGGGATTTATCGGCATCTGCAACTACTAAAAAATATTTTTCAGAGGATATTCATAGATAGTGGTAGCCCTAGCAGATTAAACCAAAATGGGAGCTTTCATATGGACTTAATAGGTACAAAAATCTTTTGAGAGGTGCCAGGAGGTGATGAGCACTTGCCCAATACTAACACTTCTTGACTTCTCTTGCCCATTTGTACTATAATTCCATGCAATAGGGAAAGGTGTATGGGATTGTTTAATGCAGGATAAGAACCCAATAGCTTTTGAGAACTTAAAGAAAAGGGAGCCAAAGAGACTTTATTCCATTTATGATAAGGAAATGCTTCCCATCAGTCATGCATTGGCCAAATTCAAACAATTTTTGGCCAGTGAAAAGTTCACGGTCAAAATCAACCACAATAATTCGAGGTTCTTATCAGAGAAAAAATATTTGAATGAAAGGAAGCATAAATGGATTATTAATATATAAGCCTATGATTCTGACATTAAATATGTCAAGGAAAAAGAATGTGGTAGTGTATTCCCTCTTGGGGAAACTAGCAACGTATTCACAAATGAATATTTCTAACAATTGGAAAGCACTGTTGCTAGTAGAGTACTCCAAAAATAAATATGCATGTGATTTGATGGATGGAATTATCTAGGATTACAAGTATAGGGTAGTAAATGACATCATTTTGTACAAAGGAAGGATTTATTTAGTCCCCGAGTCGAGGCGAAAATAAAAAATTACCAAGGTTTCCCATGATTCACCTTTAACTGGTCATCAGGGATATTTCAAAACATATCGATAGGTCAAGTAAAATTACTTTTGGAAGGGCCTCAAAGATGATATATGAAGGCATGTGATGGAATATACTACCTAGCAACAAAACAAGGAAAAATGTACTCATCCCACATTATTGTTATAGTCGTTTCCCATCCCAGATTGAAAATGGGAAACTATTTCCATGGATTTCATTATAGGGCTTCAAAGGGTACAAGGAAGGCATTACAACATGGTGGTAGTTGAAAAATTAACCGAGTTTTTTCACTTCACGACCATCCCATTAGACTACACAATGGGGAAATTAGAAATATTAGTTTTTAGGGAGATTTTCAGGATAGATGGAGTACCCAAGCCTATTTTCAATGACAAGCACAATCAATTTATCAGTCCCTTATTACAAGAATTGTTTAGAATGGCAAGGAAAGAGTTGACCTTGAGCACTAGTTATCATTCATAGACATATATCTAGAAATAAATCGTAAAAAAATGGGTAGAAGGTTATTTGTGGAATTATGTGGCAAGGTAGAAAAAGATATGGATCCGATGGCTACACTTGGGGGAGTAATGCTACAACATTAATCATCATATGTCCATTGATATGACACAATTTAGGGTACTATATGGGTATGATGATCCTTCATTCATTGAGATGTCTTTCACGGATAATGGGGCACCAAAGTCCAAGGATTGGTTGTAGGAGAGCTAGGAAATCCTTAAGGTCCGTAAAGAAAACTTGAAGAATGCACAAAATCAACAAAATATGTAAAAAGGCAGCAAAAAGATCAAGCATAGTTTCTAGGAGGAGGATTTAGTTTACTTGTACTTACAGCCATATAAGTAGTCCTTTCTAAAGAGGAGCGAAGAAAAAAAGTAAAAGAATCGTTTTTATGGACCCTATAGAGTCATACGAAATAATGGAGAGGTGGCTTATGAGCTAGAGCTACCTAAGGAGAGTATGATGCACAATGTGTTACACATATCATGCCTCTAGAAGGTGCTAGGGTTGCAAGTAAAAAATTATGCAAAATTTCCTCCATTAGACGAGGAAGGGAAATTGATTTAACTCCCAAGGAAATATTTGATACTATGGAAAAGAGACTAAGGAGTAAAATGATAAAGGAGTACTTAGTATATTAGAAACAATTTCCAATAGAATATGTCACATGGGAAATAGAAAAGGTGTTTCAACATCCCATCTTATAGTTGCTTAAGGAAAAGCAATTTCAGACAGGGAGGGCTGCAATGTCCTTTTCAATACCATAATAACATAAGGGAGTGAATTAGAGGCCTATTCTGATTCCCGTATGCTATAATTGAAGAAAATGGGATCAATTGATTTAATAGCTTTATAAAACTATAATTAAAAGATGGAATTTTAATAATATTAAATAATTAAATAGGAGGATTGTAAATATAAAGTGATGCATGGTATTTCCAGCCACCCATGGTATTTCGAGAGGAGGAAATGACTACAAAAATAAAGAAGGGAGCTCAAGAAAAATGTGTGTTGATGATTTGAGAATTGAACTTGGATCTCGAGTATCTTACTATGTGAGGGAAAACCCTTATATAGATCTTAGTTCTAGTGGTTGAACTATCCACCCTAGCTAGTGATGATTGGTTTCAGTGGTGAAACATTTGTTGGGTGTGGAACTTGATAATCTTCCTGATTGTTCCGAGGTTTTTTGTTTTAGCCGCAGTCAGTCCCTGAAGGGGCGGGGGTAGTTTTAATTCTTTAGAGCCCCCATGGCAGTGGTTCGGGGGCAGCATCGGGAAACAAAAGGCAGACGAAAAATTTCCTTGTAAAATATTGTAATTTCGTAGTGAATATGGGTTTTTAATTAGGTGAAAGATATGACGGTAGAAGTTATGTTAATTTAGGGTTATTTACCTAAAAGGAAGCCCTCAGTTTATACGAGGGAATTATATTGCAGATGTGTATCATAATTATATGTGATAAAGAGAGAGGAGATTGTGTGAGAGTGAAGAGGAAACTACAATGAATTTGTTGTAGGTTGTATCTCTTCATTTTGCTGGATAATATAAAGGAAGGTCTTGGCTATTTCTTAGTGGACGTAGCCCAAACTGGGTGAACCACATATATTTGTGTCTCTCTTGTTTTATTCTTTTTTGTTTTTGTGTGTTCCGCAGTATTTTATGTGTTCCATTGATTTGTTCTTTAATTTCTAACACACCCTGATTAGTATGAAAGTGGGATCATTTCAGATTCTCCATTGGCGCTTAACAAAGGAAGGAGGATCAATTCGTAGTTGTTTCTAGGAGTCTACAGAAACAAATTTTTAGTAACTCGCATCACTAGGAAGGGTCAAATTCTATAGGCTAAGTCAGATCTTTTAGGAGGGATTAATTATCCAGAATATAGGACAAATTGTGGTGGCATTTGTAGGTTTATTTGCATCATTGGGAATATTGATTATAGGGAGGTCGAGTGAAAAAAGGGTCGAATTATTCCAGGTTCAATTAAGTCAAAATAAATAGGTTGGATTGCATTACAATCGGCCAACGGTGCTAAAGAATCACGGAGACCAAAATTTCGCCATAAATTCAAGCATTGACCTAAGAAATTTGAGTTGGAACAAGCCCAGTTTTTCAGTGTAATTGCGGCTAATGTTTAAAAAAAAATATATATATTCCAAGAGTGGGCTGAAATATTCATCAGTAGCCAATCTACTAGGGTTTTTCCAAATAAATAAATGTAAATATTCCTCAATATTTCTAATAAAAATTGGTTGGGTTTTTTCTGTTGGCTTTTGTACACCCTCATCCCACATCCACCCAAGTAACCATCCAACCAGGGTAAATATGCGACGAGAGGCCACTATAATGGGATTCAACCTCCTAAGCGACCTTAAGGAAATGGAATCGATAGAGAGACATAAAAAATACCTCCCACATAAGCAACATAACTCCCAGGATCCATGAAAACCACAAAGGTAACCAATCCCTGGGTCACACTGATATTTTATACCATTAAATCCCTGAAAACTCCTTTGATATGGGAAAGGGTGCATCTGGGAGGCTCTGGGCACTCCCACAACATGTGCATGTATGCATCTAGGGACTTTTCCCTTCAGACCTGTGCTAGCGTCTGTGGTATTTGTGCCACTTTTTAATCCCAGAATCCTAGTCACTACCCAGAACTTCCCGTAGCTTCCAAAATCCATCAAACACATGATGACAAGGCTAATGAACCGAAAATTGACTCTAGGACTAGGCTTAACCATCCCCAATCAGGACTGACATTCTGTCAAACACTTGGCGTCAATGCAATCTACAAGTCTAGGATACAAGACAGAGCATGAATGACTGAAAAATATTATGAGACATGACAATAAGGATCACTACCATCTCCCTTGAACTGTTTTGACATCAATTAGGTCTTGAATACATTATCTTTACAATTACAAGCAAGTACATGAAATAATCATGAATTTAACCAGTCATATAACCATGCTTATAACCAACATTAAACCATGTAAATAACAATGAAATAAGAACAATTAAAGCCACACATTAACAAGTACAAATTCAAGAGAACTTAGTTTTTACTAAGCATAGGCAAGATCCAACCAGGTTCGGGACTTCCATGTACCACCCGAGACATGGATAAGCGAAGTCTCTCTTCAACCAGTCACCCCCGTGCCGTATTCCAAGCACGAATGTGGGATATCATGAATAAAAAATCAAAAAACAACCAAGGGAATCCATAGGTTAAACCATCACCACCCTCACCATACTGTGATCACACCTAAACCGGTGTCAAGATCTCAAAACTGAACTGAGCTTGGAATGCCTCCAAAAGCCATCACTATCCTTGAGGAATTTTTCATCTCCTTGTCTCTAAGGATTTACCGCAATCCACACCAGATCAATGGGCCCTAAACCAAGACACCACCCTTAGGCTTTACCGTGTATCCCGCAAAAATCGGTCAAGGGGTTCCTATGCCTTTAGGAATTTCCTGAGACCACCTCTGCCCCAGAATCCGAAAACCATCCGGCAATTCTAAAGCTAAAAACTGAGATCAATCCCATCACACCATGGCTAACTAGAAAAAGGAAGGAAAAACTGAAAATAACTGTCAAAACCTGACAAAACCATGCCACCGACAACAAGAGAACCAAACACCAACATGCATAAGTCATGCATGCCCAAACCATATAGGAAATCACACATGAAATATGTTACTTGCAAGTATTCATGCTGAATCTGCTCAATATTTCTCTTCATTGCTTGATCTTTTCTCTCCTCCCCTTTCCTTTTCCTTCCTTTGCTTGATATCCCCTTTCTTGGTCCAATGCTGAAATGCTCCAAGAAAACCCTAATTGTCTAAGAGTATGAGAGACTGAGAGAATAGAGAGAGACCTCCAAAAATAAACTAACAAAAGCCATGAACTGATCCTCAGAAGCCTTTTTATTAACGAGGCCTCTATTTTCTTCATATTCCTTGTCACACGCAACTTGTGACCTTTCACCTCCCTTTTCTCCTAATTTCCTTTACTTTCATAAGTAAATGTGCCAATTTTTTTTTTTGCCTCTTTAATGCCTTATCCATTACCTTTTTCTATAAACACATCTAGTGATGCCCACTAGGATATATTTTCCAAACATTAAGCTTGGAACAAGTGTCCCTGATCCAGATTTTATGCAGGAACGCAACAGAATACACATATAGCCATAGATACATAGATGCATTGGAAATAATGCTTCATTTTATTATAATCAAATGACTGAAATAAACTAGCTAGGGCATTGGTAGCATATCTCTGAGAAGAGATGTGGTGGCTACAGGCCTTGGAACTGTGTTACAGTACTAAAAGTTGTTTACTGGCAGAATGTAAATAAACAACTAGGGCATTGATAGGCTTATCTCATAGAAGAGATGTGGCGGCTACAGGCCTCTAAACTGTGTTACAAAACAAATGACTGAAACATGCTTATAGAAATAATGGAAATAAATGAGCTAGGGCACTGGTAGCATATCCCTGAGAAGAGATGTGTCGGCTACTAGCCCCTGAACTGTGTTACAATACAGACATGATGGGAACAAGTGAGCTAAGGTACTAGTAGCGCTTATCTCTGAGAAGAGATGTGTCGGATCCAAACCCCCTGAACTGTGTTACAATGAGGCTTGAAGGCCTATTTATTGTTGAGAAACAATGTAAAATCCGAAACTTCCAAAAACCTAACCCTAGGAGATGAAGCGCCAAAACTATGGGCCCTGTTTGGGTAAGTTGGTGTTTCAAATTCCCGGGGATGTAACTTTGGCATCCGATCTCCGTTTGACGCGCTCAATCACTTGTTATAAATATATGTCGAGGACTACAACTTTTGGTGTGAGAAACATGGGTCCATAGACCCATGGGTCCATAGAGACAGAAGTCGAGGACCTGAAAAAATGCTAAAAATAGTAAGTTCTGCTGAAACTTAAAAATGGAAAGAACTGATGGCGGGGGTTCAAATGGAATAGGTGGGTGGCCACCAATATCCACTTGGATCATTGTTTCCCCAAAATGGCTCCGGGCAAAACCTGATAAAAATAGTAAGTTGCTGGAAGTGAAAAGCTGCAAGAATTGATGTTGCCGGTCCAAATGGAATAGGTAGGTGGCCACCGATATCCACCTGGATCATTCCTCCCTCCTTAGGAAGCAATGGTCTCCATTGAGTTAAGTTCCTCCGTGGGGGGGGGGGTAAATTCTACTGAACTTGGTATTGGATTTGTCTAGGATGTCGCAGACCTATTAGCAGATGTGCTAGATGTAGATGCGCCACCGGTGGGCAGCCGTTGAAGGATCTGGAAAAAAATTTCCATCATCGCGTTCCTCTGTTTCTTGAGGGCCTCCTCGAACAAAATTTTGATAGGATCTTCTGCTCCCTCGTCTTTATTTCCTTCCGCCATTGGGGGTCATCGAGGTTCGCGAGGTTGAACTCCTCATGCCCTGGCCGCGTTGGGGATATGAAAAGAAAACAGAGAAAGAGTAGACTTGCTCTGATACCACTGATCCGGATTTTATGCAGGAACGCCATAGATACAAAGATGCAGCGGAAATAATGCTTCATTTTATTATAATCAAATGAATGAAATAAACTAGTTAGGTCGCTGGTAGCATATCTCTGAGAAGATATGTGACAGCTACATGCCTCTGAACTGTGTTACAAAATTGAAAGTTGTTTACCAACAGAATGTAAATAAACAGCTAGGGCGCTGGTAGGCTTATCTATGAGAAGAGATGTGGCGGCTACATGCCTCTAAATTGTGTTACAAAACAAATGACTGAAACGTTCTTATAGAAATAATGGAAATAAATGAGATAGGGCACTTGTAGCGTATCCCTAAGAAGATATTTGTTGGCTACCAGCCCCTGAATTGTGTTATAATACAGACATGATGGGAACAAGCGAGCTAGGGTACTGGTAGCACTTATCTCTGAGAATAGATGTGTCGGCTCCCAGCCCCCTGAACTGTGTTACAATGAGGCTCGAAGGCCTATTTGTTGTTGAGAAACAATGTACAATCCGAAACGTCCAAAAACCTAACCCTAGGAGATGAAGCACCAAAACTGTGGGCCCCGTTTGGGTAAATTGGTGTTTCAACTTCTTGGGGACGTAACTTTGGCATCCGATCTCCATTTGACATGCTCAATAGCTCGTTAGAAAGATCTGTCCGAGGACTACAACTTTTGGTGTGAGAAAAATTGGTTTATGGACCCATGTTGCTCCCAGTTTTCCTAAAACACGTCGTTTAGGGCCTCAAAATGGCTCCGAAAGTTTAGGACTCGAAAAACTACTAAAAATAGTAAGTTATGTTGAAACTTAAAAATGGAAAGAACTAATGGTGGGGGTTAAAATGGAATAGGTGGGTGGCCACCAATATCCACCTGGATCATTATTGCCCCAAAATGGCTCCGGGCGTGCAGGACTCGAAAACCTGGTAAAAATAATAAGCTGCTGGAAGGAAAAGTTGCAGGAATTGATGTTGCCGGTCCAAATGGAATAGGTGGGTGGCCACCGATATCCACCTGGATCAGTCCCTTAACCGTGGTCTTATTTTTTCCTTTATTAACTTTTATTACATTAAATTTTAACCCGGGTCTGTTACAAAACCCTTCCCCTTGGGGAACACCATGCTCATTGTTAAACCAGACCTACACCTCAACAAAATTTTCGAGAATAAAACATACTGCCCATGGAGCTTTGTAACTTAGCTCGTTGTAGTATTTATAATAAACGACCTGCTCAAAGTAAAACACCATGATAACATCACCATATAACAACCATACCGCTTATTGGAGCTTTATAACTTAGCTCTTGGTGGTATGTACATATGTACATATACCAAAAAATCACCAAAAGAAATGCCAAACATATACCAACATCATGCCAAAACTGCTTTTTCCTCAACCGATAAACAATGAAGGATACATAGCCTACATCTGATGCGCCATCTCCCATGTAGCTTCATCAGGCCCAAAGTGCTTCCACTGCACTTTAACTTACTCTATGGCTTTGTTACTGAGCATGAGCTTCTTCCACTGTAATATGCACTAATATTCCGGCTAGAATTATCCTTCTTGCTCCACTTTCAATACAAACCAATTAATAACATGATCAACATCCTTTATATACCTTTTAAATAATGAAACATAAAAAACATCATGGAATTTCACTATTGGAGGCAGTGCAATTCAATAGGCCACTAGTCCAATCCTCTAAAGGATCTCAAAATTCCCATAATACCATGGTGCTTACTTGGCACATGATCCAATCCTCAAGGATATCTTCTTGGGATTGATGCAAAAATACACATGCTACCCAACCTGAAACCCATTAAATTCCTTATCTTGGTCTGCATAACTCTTCAGTATGTTCCGTGCTTCCTTTAGATTCTTCATTATAACCTGAATTCCTATTTCCATGTTTTCCAACATGTCCGGTCCAATCAAAACCCTATTAATTGGATCACCCCAATTGATGGGAGTATTACAACTCCGCCCATACAGTACCTCAAAGGGAATCATCCTCAATGACTCCTGATATCCATTGTTGTACACAAACTCAACAAATGGTAGATACTCCTCCCACATCCTCTGGTGATGCATGACATACATCCTCAGCATGTCCTCCAGGATATTGTTTACCCTCTCTGTCTGTCCATCTGTCTGCGGGTGATAAGTTGTACTAAAGGCCAAATTTATTCTCAAACCTGCAAGCAACTCCTTCCAAAATTTGGAAGTGAACATTGCATCCCTTTCTGACACAATATTCTTTGGAACACCATGCAATCTGACCACATCTATGAAGAGCAACCATTCTACATCGCTCACTGAGAATGTAGACTTCATTGGAATGAAGTGCGCTACCTTTGTCAACATGTCCATAAGGCCCATGATGGAATCGTGTTGTATCATTGTTGATAAAGTCCATGGAAATGACCTCCCATTTCCATTTTGGAATCACAATCAATGATAATAGTCCACTTGGATGCTTCCATTCCGCCTTCACCTGTTAACAATCCAAGCATCTGTGTACAAAAATTTGTCACATCCTTCTTCATATTCGGCCAATAATAGAACCTCTTCATTGCAGTCAATGTCTTCTAGTACCCTTGGTGACCTGAATATGGTTTCACATGAAACTCTGTCAAGATCGCCTTCTTTATCTCACTACTGTCTGGCACATATATCCTATCTCTAAAGCTGACCAATCCATCTGTTGTAATATGATAGTCCACATCTTGTACACTTGCACCTGTACATGTATATGTACTTATACTTGTACCTGTACTTTGCTGCAATCTGTGCCTATGCTGCATATACCTGACATCCTGCTCACCTACATGTAAGATCCTATCCTGTAAATTTGTCCCATAGGAGATCATAACTACAATGTGATTTACTTGTATCCTCCTGCTAATAACATATGCGACCCTATTCAATTTACCTTTGATGTACCTAATCTCAAATTCAAACTTACTAATCATAGCCAACCATCTAGCTTGCCTGGCATTCAAATTCGACCGGACAAACAAATACCTCAATCCACTGTGATCAGTCATCAATACAAACCTCCTGCTAAGAAGATAGTTCCTCCACATCTTCAATGAATGTATGATCACTGCTAGTTTAAGATCATGTGTTAAATAGTTCTTCTCATGCTCATTCAGTTTCTGTGACTCATAGCATACCAATTGTCCATCCTGCATAAGGACTCCATCATGTCCTCTCTTGCAAGGATCTGTACATACTACAAACTCTTTGTGTGGATCTTTTATCTTTGACACTAGATCATGTGTCAAAAACTGCTTAAGCTACTAAAAAATGGCCTCACATTCCTCTGTCCATTTGAAATTCTTACCTTTCGTTTGCAATGATGTGATAGGATAAGAAATATGTGAGAAGTTCCTGATGAACTTCTTGTAATAACCTGCCAATCCCATGAAGGATCTCACCTCATCTAAATTTCTGGGAGCTTCCTATTGAAGTTTGCAACAAGAAACAATGTAATTGGCATCCGGAAATAATAAGCAGCACCTACACTAAGTGTGGGACCAGGGGGGTCCAAGTAGCATCTACACTAAGTGTGGGACTAGGAGGTCCAAGCAGCACCTACACTGGTGTGGGATAAATTTGGTGCATGTCTATTTTATTTATCCCTTAATTAAGATGGACAATGCAATGTAATCTAATCTCAAAATAACTTGTAATAGTTAACTGAGTGTGATGCAATCAGTTAGCTCATGAATTTCGAGTTAGACGTAGTTGGTGAGGCATGTAGAGTAATTCTAGTTGTAAGAAAGTTCGAAGTGCAGTGGCGCATTAGTTAATGCAGGTTGTAATCATTTTAACTCAGTTGTGCTAGTTGTAACTGTTTGATACACTAGTGAGAGATCAAGTGAATTAAATATTAATTAATTCATAATCAGTGATCTCACGTGCAACTGAGGATTTACTATTATTAGTTGCATGCATGTCAGATCCAGTGGAGACCCAGTTGAGATCTAGGTGAAAGGGAAGTTGACTATCAGTTGTAGGATTATTGGTTTGCACCCATGCAACCAAACACCCATTTGAGTGCCCATGATACTTTCTCAGTTAAGGAAGGCCAAAATTCCTAAATAATAGGGATTTCATTCATCAGGGATTGCGCAAGAAGGTTGTCTGGAGGCAGTAAATTGGCTAATTATTGGTCAGTTTTATCTGAGACAGTGTGAGACAATTAGCTGAGTACAGGAGGGCTCTTGTGAGAAGAGTTGTACATAATTGTTTCATGTTTCCATGCTGAATATACAATAGAATATAGTGGGGTTTTGAGTAGCAAGATTTCCATGAGAAATTATCTATGTTGTGGCTTGATTGATTCTTCTTTGCTTCATGTGATTGGCGATTGTGTTTTTAATTCTGCAATTGATTTGTAGAAGAGATTTAGTATTTAACTTTAGTACATTGTTATATAAAATTGAATCCATGATATACATGCTTGTTGTACAATTTATACATGGTATCAGGGCACAGGAAATCACGATAGTGAAGGAGGAGCTGAGTTTGAGACTGAATAGAGTTTGAATTTGTAGAAAGAATTTCTTGGTGCTATAGTTAATTCAGGATCAAAATGGCTTTCAATGGCTTGAGATTAGAGAATGCACTCGAAGGAAGCTCTAACTATATTTCTTGGAAGGACAGGATGGAGGAAGTACTCAAAGACAATGGCTTGAAGGAATTCATTGAAAATGATGTTCCTCAGCCTATTGTGACAGATGCTGCAAATCTTGATGCATGGAAAAATAAAGTGGCAAGGGCGAGGAGGATCTTACTGGAGAGAGTACGAGACCACATTATCTCAAGTATCCATGGCGAAGCGGCTCCATATGCAATTTGGAAGGCTTTGAAATATCTATTTCAGAGCAACAATGACCATAGGAAATTGGCACTAAAGGATAAACTCAGGAAGATCAAGATGGAGAAGAACGACACTATTCCGGTATACTTAACAAAGTTTTTCCAATGTCGGGATGAGCTTGGGAGTGTAGGAATTACTGTCGCTAATGATAATTTGGTGAGCCTTGCTCTTCTAAGACTTCCCAAGAGCTAGCATAGTTATAAAGGCTCTATCAATGGAAGGGAAAAGATGCCAGATTGGAAACGACTGTGGTCGGATTTGGTGTAGGAGTTCGGATGGAATACCAGAGATTTATCTTCATCTAATAATGAAGATGAAGAAGATTGTGCTTTGGATGCCAAGGAAAAGAAGGGGAAAGGAAATAAATTCCATTCAAAATCTAAGACCGATGAAGAAGGAAAGGAGCGCGACATGTCCAGAGTGAAGTGTTTTCACTGTCACGGGCATGTACATTATGCCACTAATTTTCCACAAAGGAAGAAGAACAAGAAGGCTTCAGGATCTGTAGGTGGTGAGGCTTTGGCCTCACAATTTGAGCTTGAATTCTCATTGATCGCATGCATGGTGTCAAGCGCGATGGGATCGGGGTGGTACTTGGATAGTGGTGCATCTTTCCACATGATGGGAAACAAAGAACTTTTCAGTAGCTTGGAGGAGAAGGATCTCCAAATGCATATCGAAATGGGTGATGATAGGAGGTACAGTGCTACCAGGATTGGTACCATTATCTTCCAAAGACAGTCAGGTAAACCCTTTCAATTAAAATATGTAATGCATGTACCAGGCTTAAAGAATAATTTAGTTTCAGTTGCAATGTTGGAGGATAGAGGCTATGATGTTGTTTTCAGTGAAGGAAAAGTTTTCCTGCGACACAAAGCAATAGGAAAAGCCAAGAAGATTGGGATTCATGTGAAGAATCTCTATAGACTTGATGTAGATGGGTTTTATATAGGGCTTCCAACCATTGGGAAGTGTGATAAATCCATGTAATTGACCCTTGAGAAAGAGTTGGATTTGCATGTAGGCGAGGAACTCTTGGTCCCAAAGAATGAACCTCAAGATGTGGAGAAACCACATGCTGAGGATCATGGAGTGGCAGCAACCACTCAAGTAGATAAATTTCGAGCTATATGGACAGAGGGAGTGCATGCAGCTATACCTCCAGCTGTGAGGTGGGGAGACATGCAATATTAATCCCAAGAAGAAATTTAGGCAACATCCTAGAGATGGTGCGTCTCATGGATTGAACCTAGCTACGAGGAGCCCATAGTACAACAGTAGTAGGATCAGTTAGATTGATGTAGTCAGATGTCAGGAGGACATAAATAAAAGTGACATGTGTCGGATACTGGAGAGCAGATCAGAGTTGGCAGCAGTGCAGAGTGCATGGATGTAGATGTCAGCAGCACAAAGAATCCAGTAGACATGTGCACTAGCTAGCAGCAATCAGAAGAATCTGATGACAGATGCATTATACTTATTTAGTTGTTTAGAGGCTATCCAGTTTCAGAAGTGTTGCATGCAAAGGTTGCATGTGCGTGAAACACTAGTGAAGTGTTGCATTTGCAAGAAACACTAATAATTGTTGCATGCAAAGGTTGCATGTGTGAGAAACACTAGAGAAGTGTTGCATTCAAGAGTTGCATGTTGCATGTCGCATGCAAGGAAATTCATTTCTTGTTGAGAGGGAGTGTTGCAGTTTGCAACAAGAAACCATTAAATTGGCATCTAGAAACAACAAGTAACACTTACACTAAGTGTGGGACCAGGAGGTCCAAGAAACACCTACACTAAGTGTGGGACCAGGAGGTCCAAGTAGCACCTACACTGGTGTGGGATAAATTTAGGGCATGTATATTTTAGTTATCCCTTAATTAAGATGTACAATACAATGTAATATAATCTCAAAATAACTTGTAATAGTTAACTGAGTGTGATAAAATCAGTTAGCTCATGAATTTCGAGTTAGAGGTAGTTGGTGAGGCATGTAGAGTAATTTTAGTTTTAAGAAAGTTCGAAGTGCAGTGGCACATTAGTTAATGCAGGTTGTAATCATTTTAACTCAATTAAGTAAGTTAAATTCAGTTATGCTAGTTGTAACTGTTTGATACACTAGTGAGAGATTAAGTGAATTAAATATTAATTAATTCATAATAAGTGATATCACATGCAACTGAGGATTTACTATTATTAGTTGCATGTATTAATTAATTCATAATCAGTGATCTCACGTGAAACTGAGGATTTACTATTATTAGTTGCATGCATGTCAGATCTAGTGGAGACCCAGTTGAGATCTAGGTGAAAGGGAATTTAAATATTAGTTGTAGGATTATTGGGTTGCACCCATGCAACCAAACACCCATTGGAAGGAAGGTAAAAATTCCTAAATAATAGGGATTTCATTCATTAGGGATTGCGCAAGCAAGGAACGCTGTCTGGAGGCAGTAAATTGGCTAAGTATTGGTCAGTTTTATCTGAGACAGTGTGGGACAATTAGCTGAGTACAAGAAGGATCTTGTGAGAAGAGTTGTATCTAATTGTTTCATGTATCCATGCTGAATATACAATAGAAGATAGTGGGGTTTTAAATAGCAATATTTCCCCTGGAAATTATCTCTATTGTGGCTTGATTGATTCTTCTTTGCTTCATGTGATTGGCGATTGTGTTTTCAATTCTGCAATTGATTTGTAGAAGCAATTCAGTATTTAACTTTAGCACATTGTTAGATCAGATTGAATCCATGATATGCATGCTTGTTGTATAATTTCTACACTTCCCACTCCATGATAGCTCTTACATTTTTTGGATCTATTTCTATGCCATCCTTGGAAACAACATGTCCCAAGTAATGCAACTCTGTCTGAAAGAAACTGCACTTGGTAAGCTTGGCATACAACTGATTCTCTCTTAGAAATCTCAACACTACTGCTAAATTCTAGACGTGTTCTTCTTCATTATTAGAATATACCAAGATATCATCAATGTATGAAATCACAAAATTGTCTAGTTAAGGATGCAAGACACTATTCATCAAGCACATAAATGTAGTTGGGGCATTAGTCAAACTGAATGGAACTACAACAAACTCATAATTCCCATACCTGGTCTGGAAATATTTCTTGTAGATGTCCTCTTCTTTGATACGTGCCTGATGGTATCCTAATCTCAAGTCGATTTTAGAGAACACTGTTGTTCCCTTCAGCTGATCAATCAAGTCATCAATCCTCGACAATGGTCACATGTTCCTGATTGTCACTTTGTTAAACTTCCTGTAATCAATGCATAGCTTGAGAGTACCATATTTATTCTTCACAAAAAATATCGGTGCACCCCATGGTGATACACTTGGCCTAATGTATCCCTTGTCCAACATTTCCTTCAACTACTGGTGTGCTCATCCTGTAAGGTGCCTTTGATGCGGGTACTTCCCCTGGTACCAACTCAATAGAAAAATCTACTTCCCTGTGAGGAGGTAACTCTGGAATCTCTGGTAGAAACACATCCTGAAACTGCTGCAATACATGATACCTTTGGAATGTTTCTGCATCCTCAACATCTTTACCCTTTTCACTAGATAAATGCACTGCAAACATCACACAACCTTTCCTGGAACTGTGCTTAGCCTGCATAGCAGTAACCATCCTCACCAATGTAGGCTTCTTCTTTCCTTTCAAGATAATATTTTCCCCATTGTCATCTAAGAACTCAATGGACTTGTCAAAGAAATCCACCTTGGTCCTATGAAGGTATAGCCAATCCATTCCCAATATCATACAATATGATCCCAATGAAAATATGCTCAAGTGCGCTATTGTAAACATGCCATTCAAATCAAATTCACAAGCTCTTACCCAAAGATGAACTATTTTATTTATATCTATAGCCAACTGTACCAACCAAGATAGTGCATGCACTTATTTTCTAAAACCACACTTATCCACTAGGTCAGGATTAGTATGACTATAATTAAATCCAGGATCAATAAAAATAGAAATAAATTGATCACAAAGCTTACTATCCATCTCACTGATAAATTCCCAGTGATCTGCCTGGCTGTTGTCAACAAATGCATAAATTTGAGGAATGTTGTGACCGACAACCCCAATTGTCTACACCTCATGTGCATTATTTATCTAAGGTCTACCACCCCGATACTACGAAAAATCCCTCTTACGATGATCCTTGCCACATATCCAACACTGTAATGATGCTTTACCATCACCTCTAGTCTGTTTCTCTCAATGTCCCTTCTCAGTTGTAATGAACTTCTTGTAAGGAAAGACATTTTGTTTCTCACCTGAATCTTGCAGTCTTCCCCACTTTGGTGGCCATCTTCCTTTAGCTTTCTCATTTCCTTTAAAATCACGCTTAGGCTCAAATTTGCATTTTTACTACTCATAACAATGCTTCAGATTTCAAATGGACTCTTCTAGTAGTCTAGGCTCATCGAACTCAATCTAGTATCTGTATGCTACTAGTATCCCACTGATGAATCTTTGAACCTTGGCCTTCTCCTCCTTGAGGTAAGGCACATGTCTCAACAACTCCAAGGACCTTCTAGTAAACTCATCATCTCTCATGGAACCCATCTGCGACTCATAAAACTCCTTAGTTCTAGGATCATAGTACCTCTCCGATAAATACTTCTTCCAGAATAGCCTATCAAACTCACTCTAAGTCAGTAACTCCTCATAAATACCCCTAACCTTCTTCACATCTTCCAACCAAATATCTGCTTTGCCATTGAGGCTGAATGTAGCTATTCTGACTTCCATGTTTTCTGAGTAATCATGCAACCCGAATAAATCCCTCATAATAAGAAACCATGCCTCTAAATATTGTTATTTATTCATCTTTCGATCAAATTTAGGTGGCTTTTATTTATTAAAATCATCCGTAAAGTATCCTATATCACTCCTCCTATGAGGATGATAACTATGACTATCATAATGCCTATAAGAACCAGAACTAGAGTAGTACTTTTGTCTCTCACATCTCCTAATTGAAGTGTCCAAGAACCTACCATCTCTAATCATGTCATCTCTATCCGAGTTGTGACCATCATGATACCTATTTCCATATTCCCCATTAGTCCCATTCTCCTGTCCATAGTTGATCTGATTTGGTCCTTGTTTCTACAACTATGAAAAACTTTGAAGGATTACTACATTAACTTCTACTTGTTTCTCTTGTGCCTGTATGATTATGTCATTGTTCACCTTATAACTCCTTATTTCTTCCTTCAAACTTCTCAAGGTGTCTGCTAAGTCAGAGGAGTGTCCAACACCATGTTGCTCATCGGATTCATAGGGATTATCTTTTTAGTCTACCATCTTGCTAGTCATCTTTGGTTTCTTCCTGCAAGGCATCTCATTTCAGCTTAAATCAAATCAAAATAAACCAACGTACCTTAGCATCATTCGGGGAGGATATATCATCTGCAAGATCAACCAATTAGCATAATACATGTATAGACATAATCATAACAACATATAGACTTATAACACATAGTTATACCAACACATAAACATCATTCTAGCTAGAGCTCAATCATCAATGCATGACCATATCAAATACACACCATGACCTCATGCATGACAACATCAACCATACCAATTCACATTTCACAACATGTAAGCACTTGACATGTATAAACAACAGATAACTAGTCATACACTCATGAAAACACATTCCACGTCACCCTTCACATGGTGACATCGCTTCAACCATGACCAACACCATGAAGGTGCAACAACCACATAGACCACAAGCATAAGGAACACATACACAACCAAAATGAATGCATAATGATAATAATCTTGACAGCATCAAAATTTTGCCAAAGAGAGCACAACCATGCTCTCATACCACTCTATAACACCCTCATCCCACATCTACCCAAGTAACCGACCAACCGGGGTAAATATGTGACGATAGGCCACTATAGTTGGATTCAACCTCCTAGGTGACATTAAGGAAATGAATCGACGAAAAACACATCAAAGAGACCTTCCACATCAACAAAAAAACTCCCAGGAGCTATCCTAACCACTCAGGTAACTAGTCCCAAGGACCCATTGAGATTTTATACCATTAAAACCCCAGACGCTCCCTTGATATGGGAAAGGGTGCGTCTGGGAGGCTTTGGATGCTCCCACAACATGGGCATCATGCATCCAGGGAACTTTCCCTTCAAACCTATGCAAACATCCGCGGGATTTGTTCCACTTTTTAAGCCGAGAATCTCGGTCACTGCCCCTAACTTCCCATAGCTTCCAGAATCCATCAAACACATGATGAGAAGGCTAATGAATAAAAAATGGACCCTAGGAATAGACCTGAACATCCCCAACCCGGACTAACATTCTGTCAAACACTTGGCATCAATGAAATCTATAGGTCTAGGATACTATTGGCTTGGTTTGGGCTTGACCCAAGTTTGGCTTGTACTTCGCACCAACAAAACCCTCAGACACTGGCCCTTTTTTCAACGATCTGCAAGAAGATCACAGTCTCACTGGAGGTGGCTATGGGTTGTTGCATAACCAAGTTTCTGCAACCCTTAGGGACTGAGTGAGGTGGCTTCTACTTCGATTTTCTGTATTCTACTTATTCTTCTATCATACATATCATTATTGCGTAGTCTAACTCAAATACTTACTTCGACACATTCAACTTAACATAAGAATATGACAGAGCAATATAACTGTGCTATCATAATATAATTGATACTTTGCATCACAGATGGAAAGAAAACATAACACATAAACACAAAATATCACCCAAAACTTCTTCTTCTTTATTAAGATGAGTCTCTTCAGTACATTTAGCTTCTCAACTTGCGCACACAACGAGAGTTGGTCTACGCACTAAGTTGCAGAATATTCCAAGGTCTCTGCGCACTCAGCTGCAGACCCTTTCCTTAAGGCCCAAAACACAGAAAGATAGATACAATTAAATCTTGACCATAGACTTACTTCATCATTATGTCCTCAAAAAATCATTACATCACTTTATATAACATTACATGCTTAGAAAACCATGGTCCACATACCATGGGCTCGACAAAACAATCAAATAAACCCAAATACACGTAAAATGAGGGGCTTTAACCCAATTCGAAGCCCCTAAAACTCCGCCCGGTAGATATGACTTCGTGATACCGTGCACTCCACTCCTCAAAATGGAGAGTGTCTGACCAAAATTGGACCAATTTGGGCTGCGCCCAACATGCTGCCAACACTCACATGTGTTATGTAGAATTATGATCTATGGATAAATAAGATTCCCGAAGTGTGGTGTTAGGCACTTAGAAAAACAGATGAAAGACTTTGCTATCTCTTTCTCTAACATAAATAGACACATAGAACGATAGAAGAACCTACTTGTGATCCAAGCGGTTCTTTTCTCCTTCTGTTGCTTTTGCTGTCACCTTCAATCAAACTTAGATCGCCAGATTGTTTCTTGCAAGCATAAACAGAGAACAACAAACATATTGCAATATACAGATGCCTACTTATCTTAATCACTCAAATAGACTAGATGTGAAACATACATATCATTCAAGAGTCCATTGCATGAGAAATAGAAACATAAACATATACATATATGGGAAAATGAACAACAATATTTATTAAAGAGTAGAAGGGGGAGGTTACAACCAATGATCGATTTGATGTCACCAACTCCACCTTCATCCCAGCCTCATCACATCCAACATCACACCAACAACATATTAGTACTTTCACTCTCTCAAATGAGAATCCAACAACATTTGTTTACCAAAATTATTCCTTCCCTAGCACTAGGATCTATGATCAATTTATAGGGAAAATGATGGTAGTTTCACAATGAATGACTTTCTAATAATAGGAAAGACATGTTCCCAAATTCAGAGGTGTTATATGGACACTTGGATTCAAATTTTGACACATATGGACTCTTCTAGAAGGCACTGGCCATGTGGAGATTCCCGGAACAATGAAAATTCTGCTCCTAGGTGACCAACGCACTTTTGAGTGTTGGGAAGTGCATTGCAGTGCACCCTTGAATGGAGGATGCTGCATATGCAACACAATTAGTCCCTTTAGAGGCAACGTTGGTGAGTTCATAAGTGATATAACATATAATTCAAACCTTGGAAATATCACAATAGAAGCAATGAATGATTTGGTCTTCCCTTAGGGCATATAGAAACTGAAATTTAAGGTGATGATAGACCCTATTTCATTGGTACTGGGGATGATGTCCAGTTTGACCAGGTCATGGGGGATGATGCCCAAATTGACCTATAACAACTACCCCCTAAATCATGAAGTCGAAATAAATAATATTTTTGAATGAGATGCTTTACGATGTGATGAGCTGGAACTTAAGCGGAGTGGCGACTTGCATCAATCTTACAATACATTACATCATGATATTTTCATCTTGATCAAGAATTTCTGAGGGAGGCATTCCCATGCTCACATAAAATATCTAATAACATGTACATAGTGCATAAATTTGTCTACATTGGAATGTTTCCCAATACAGACATGCCTATAGATATAGGTCCATGTTCGGATGACGATTTGTATGTAAGGTCACTATACAGATGTTGTGTACAAAAATCCTGAAATTGCAGCCCAGATGGCTAAAACTAGATTCGAGGTCTTCTTATCTCATTCACTCAATCGTTAGGGTACAAGTCTAGCCATGTGAATATATGATTTGTAATCGAACATGGTAAGACATCGTTTGATTACCAGCAAATGATGTGAGCTGTTAACAAATGTGAAAGAACCATCATTGATGTTAATGACTCTCAAGGTACTGCAATACATTTCATAGGGCGTGAATAGATGATTTGATGTCGAACGTGAAACAAAATCTTTCTGTCAAAATTTCAGAAGCGAGGATCTTGTCGATGCTGTAAAAAGCCTCATGGTACTGGAAGATGATGTTTCTAAGTATAATTCCTGCATGATGATTTGATGTCGACAAAAATCCCCTTTATCACGAAACGAGAGTTACTGATTTCAGAGACAAAATGTGACTCGATATAGCAATGTTCAGGGATGAATGTCATGAAAATGAAGGTTTATGAGTATTGTAGAAGGATGAGTATTCACTGGATGATTTCTCTTGAACATATCGGCGACATTGAGATGAGTTGGAAGCATTGAACCAAAACTGAAGTGAAGGTATGATGAACCATAGGTATGAATGAACCGTCAAGAAGATTACCCAACCCAAACAGTCACAATGATGTAGTGAAGTGTCATGTTCAAGAGCGACCTGCTACGATAAAAGTTCTCTTCACTTTCCCAAATTTTCCCCGGTCATTTATCAACCAGTACCTCTTTATTTTTTAACAAGCTTGAGGAGGATAACATATTCTTGATCTATAATTCAACCCTTCGGGTGAATATGCATCACTATTTAATAATTTAAAGTCTAGCGATAAATGAAACTCGATTCTTGCCATGATTGACAAGCCCGTCGCTATTTTATGTTTTAACGAGCCCAACGATAGTGACAACCTGATCCTTTTTCAAATTTGGAGAGTTTGAAAATAGGACAAAAGTAAAATCCATGAGTCCTTTTTCGTAAATTTGTCGCTCAGATCCGAAAAAGTGTAAAATGATATCTGAGAGTAACTCCTAGCCAAGTTCGACTAAGGTTTTCCTTCTTCGTAAATAATCTATCTCAGTTCGAAAAAGGGTTAAACTAATATTGAGTAGATGTCGTTTCATTTAATTTTATGAGCTCGAAAAGACAAGTTCTCGAAAATCTTTTCACATTATTGGAGTCTGAAAAGATCTAAAAGAAGACTCAAGGGGTTCCTTTTTCGCCGTTATCGAATCTCAAAAAAGAGATAAAAGTGCGGTTCAAGTCATTTTTCAATTTTATCAAAGCTCAAAAAATAAGGATAAAATTATGCTTCGTGGTCAAATCATTCTCAAAATAAATGTGCACGACTAATATGCTATCAGTTGCAAACCTGTTCAGAACAACATCAAATGGATTAAAAATACCTGTTTCATGATAAAAAAAATGAATAAAAACCATAGTCATAGCAATAAATATGATTTTCAAATAATCAAATGAAAAATTAAAAGAGTTTTACTGTTCATTTTTACCATTTGAAAGTTACCATTTGTATTTTGGAGCTCTGAACTTGTTTTTTCCCTCGAACTTCAACTATTGATTACGATCAATTTTGTGGACGGTTTTCCTCGCCGTTTGATCCAGGTTGGTGCCATAAACCTCCTCTTTCCTTTAGTAGTATTTTTGTTTCATTTCATTGCAATTTTTTAGGGATTTTGCCCCTTAGGGTAAATTTATTTAGCAAACAGGGCAACACACCCTTGCATGTCGAAAGGTGCATTGCAGTGCACTGGAATTGAAGGCCAGGTGCACTTGAAACACACTGTCTCTTGACCAGGGGTGCATTGGGCGCAATTCACATTTTTTTTCTTTGCAGTGTGCCCAAATTTTACCTAGTTTTTTGTATGACATGGGTCATAATGAGTCTTATGGTTGTGTTTCAGGGATTCAACGGACCAAAATGACAATTAATTGGAGGGAAAGAGAAAATGAGGAACAAAATATGATTGCCCTAAATGATCTAGGTACTGTAAGAGCCCTCAGAGACTGTGGGTTGCTGAAGTACTTCATATTATGTGGTATGAGGCAATAGATAGAAATTTTGGAGTTCCTTATTCGTGCATGGGATCCAACGATTGAGGAATTTCATATTGCGAACAATGTGGTCCCAATTTTAGTGGAGGATATCTATTTTCTGACAGGCTTGTCGAGGAGATGCCTACCCATTTCTCTCTCAGGGTCTGCTCTCGAAGGAGAGATGGTGAGAGACTATATATTGCATTATTGCAATCCAGGGGTAGAGCCTAGAAAGGATGGAAAAATAAACATTCGCGATGTTCGTGATTTTCCATTGAGAACCATTCTATTCACGATCGCAAAGCTTGCTGGTACCGCTACACTCCATGTAGCAAACATATCTTATATGCAGTATGCACTAGAGTGCATGGAACCAAAATTTTTCAACTAGGCTGAAGCTGTACTCTCTCAAATGAAAGAAAAATTGAGCAAGGAAAAGGGAGGAAGGAAGAAAAATTTAAACTATGGTTCGATCCTCATTTATTTTTCCTTGGAGCGGATTCCACTGATGCAACCTCAGCATGTGACACTGGGTATATCTAACCATAGAGATCCAAGGATGCAGAGATGGGTATAACTGATGGATAGACATGTTGGTCAATCAAACATCATGTTCTCGACTGAATTCTTTGCCTGGTTCAGGAAACAGATTATCGCCATCGATGACTATGCATATGTAGGCATCGAGTTCCGAGGAGATCTAGATTTAGTTTTATTAGAAGGCGCTCAGTGGGGTGAAATTGGTAAGAATGTTTTAACCATGTTTTTTGATTTTTATAAGGTTTATACATGTTTTTTTATTTTTATGTTCTCCCACAACTAAAATAAAGTTTTGATGTATGCAGATGTGGGTCGAGTTCGACCAGTGGGAGAGCCAGAGCATGGAGCGGATGAGCCAGCGGAGAGGATGTCGGGAGAGAAGTCCTTCAAGATTTGGATATGGCTGAGACTCTTGTTGAGCTTTAGTAGCACATATAGGGGTTGACCTTCAAGATTCTAGATTGCCGGATCGAAGAGTTACCCATGTGACTGCAACACCATACTATTAGCATTCCTAACCGCTAGATGCGGTTACTGCGTAGGATAGCTAGATCAGTAGCATGTTATCATGAGCACCGCTAGTTTACTTCTGACATGTTGCATACATTTTGAGGTCAGATGACCAATGTGTCTTGGGCAAAATATTTTAAAAAACCTATAATGTGTCTTTCTATTTGATTTCAGTGTTTTCCTATGTTTATTGCACAATCCTATTCAATTATTGTGAAATGTGTCTTTTGCTAAAGAATCAGTTAATGTGTTCAAGTTTATGGAAATGTGTTGATATTGAATAAAATAAAAATGTCTTTCCAAAATTCGAACTGTTAGGAAAATACGATGCAGTGTTGGTTTTCTGACAATATAAACACTAGTACGCTATAGTACCACAAGTTGTGAGTCTAACCTAATGATGATGTGGTTAATACCAAATGAAATGGCATCAGAGAGAAGTTCGAACAACGCACTATACCCAGTGATATTGTTTGTATATTGAATGATACAAATCCCTTGAAAACTCACTAACTCGCCATTCGGAGTGAAAATGGCCCACTCAGCAGAGGATAGATTTTGAGTACTACGACTAGCACCATCGGCATACACAATGAATGGTTCCAAAGATTCAGACATCTGTGATGAAATGTAAAGTGGATTACTAAATTCAAGAAAAATCCATAAAAACAAACTAAGACAGTAAATGCAAATAAAAAACATATATACAATATAATACAAAAAATTACTACACTCATGATTAAGCATAGTAATGTTTCATTTACAACCCATTTCGGGGCTGTGCCAACAGAATTCCATCATAATATACCAACTCGTAGGCACCATTAGCAAGAACTCGTTTGAAAATATAGGGGCCATGCCATAACGGCTCAAATTTCCCTCTACTTATTACATCAGCTTCTTGATCATAAATAAGGACCAGGTCACCCTCTAAGAAAATGCGAGGCTGGACATGCTTGTTGTATTGCACCTTTATACGTCTCTTATGCACTTCGTTGGAAAATTGGGCTTCAAAACACGTTTCATCAAGATGGATGAGGTTAAAAAGACGCGCTTCTTCAGTAGAGGTGTCAGGTAACAAGTTGATTGCGAGTTTTAACGATGATATTTCACATTGGATTGGAAAGATAGCTTCCAGACCATACAACAATTGAAAGGGGGTAAATCCAGTTGCGTTTCTCACCGAGGTTTCGGTACGCCCACAAAGATGAGTAGAGGATCAAATTCCAATTTCGTTTATGAACTCCTATCATTCATTTAAGAATCTTGTTAATAGCCTCAATTTGTCCATTTTATTATGGATAATAAGGAGTATAACTATCCTATGACAGTCCTAATTTGGAAGTGAACTCATTCATCATATGATTGCAAAAATGCGATCCATGATCTGTGACTATAACCTGTGGGACCCCAAACCATGAAATGACATGATTAAATAAAAACAATGCAGCTATTTGTCTTGTG
Source organism: Pinus albicaulis (assembly GCA_034641835.2). NCBI lineage: Eukaryota > Viridiplantae > Streptophyta > Pinopsida > Pinales > Pinaceae > Pinus > Pinus albicaulis. The sequence continues at coordinate 667,112,273 of CM076580.1, read as the reverse complement.
TTGTTGAATGTAGGCATTGCTTCGACCCACTTGGTAACGTAGTCTATTGCGACAATAATATAACCATGCCCCCCGGATGAACGGGGGTTACAGGTCATGAAGTCAATGCCCCATTTTGAAAATGGTTCCACAGAGACAACATGATGCATTGGTGCTGGTGGTTTGCACATTTTACGATAAAATATCTGGCACACATGACAATTTCTGACCGCGAGAATGCAACTGCGAAATATGGTAGGCCAAAAATAACCGACGTAGAGTATCTTCTGCTCGGTAGCGTGTACAGACAAGTTTCCACCACAAGCCCCAACATGAATATTATTTAAAACCTAGGGAAAATTTTAGGGACTAATTTTCCATTCTTTTTCCAAAAAAAAGATTCGCCAATTTCCATTTTTTTGAAAATTAATTCGCCCAAATTTTATAGACTAAAATTATTTTACCCTAAAAATCGCCAAAATTTTATATATACTGATATAAAATAATTATAAACCTAAATATTTTTACAAAAATATCATCAATTTTTTCACAATATACATATTGGGGACTAGTAAGATTCGCCAAAGTTTCTAAATTTTAAGATAAACTTCCATCCTTAAAATTTTCCCCGTTAAAATTTTTTCGGCCTCCTCATCCGTGAGGCACCTTCTTAAAATTGTATCGACACCATGATGATAAATTGTATCACCGACTATCAGATAATATTAACTTGGTATCTAATACATCGCTGGTCAGTGGGAGAGGTATCAAGCTAAAAAGTCTGGGCCTGGAGATAAATGATAAAATCTCCATACCAAAGAAAATATGATCCAATCAGAAATAGAGACTCATCAAGGATAGATGGTTCTGATGTAGTAGCAGTTCTATCATAGGGAAGGTCACAGAGAATCTTAGCCAATACTAAAGACTTATTTGACTTGGATTTGATGAATTCCAAATCAAATTCCTGCAAAATGACAATCCATTTTGAATACTTGCCCCCCAACAATTGATGTGAAAAAATGTACGTCATGGGGTTGCAATCCGAAATGACAATGGTGTTCCGGAATAGGATATAGTGGCGAAATATATGGACAACTTGAACAGCCGCCAAGGCAATCTTTTCTACGTATGAATACTTCACTTCCATATCATTGATATTATGACTCAAATAATATATCGAATGTTCTATCCCTTTTTATATTTTGACCAATACCATAGCAATGGTTGTATCAGCCGTGGCGATATATAATAAATAATCACTCTAATAATTGGGGGGATACGTTAATGAAGCCCGGACAAGAGTATCCTTGACAACATCAAAATAAGCTTGCACAAGCTTATCCCAATGGAAGGGAATCCCATTTTTCAAGAGCCGAGTAAATCCTTTAGCTATTTATGTGTAGTTGGGTATGAACCTCCTTAGGAAGTTAACCTTTCCCTGAAGTTTCTGTAATTGAAGCAAATTTGATGGCGCAGGGAAATCAAGAATGGCCTGGACCTTCAGTGGGTTGATTCGAATTCCTTCTTTTGAGACGATAAATCCTAGAAAATGACCAAAACCAACACAAAACACACATTTATGTGGATTGAGGCATATTTTGTAGAGTCGAAAGCGTAAAAATATAGCTCTCAAATGCATTGGGTGATCAGTCCGGTTTCATGAATGCATGGGTAAATCTTCTAGATAGGGTTGAACAATGTGCTTGATGTCATTGAAATCATAATTCATTGCTCTCTGAAGAGTTGCCCCAACGATATTTAAAACAAAAGGGAGTTTCCGATAAGCGAATGTGCCCCGTGGACAAATGAATGTTGTCTTATATTGGTCCTCTAGGCAGATATTGATTTGATTGTATCCAGAAAATCCATCCATGAACGAAAATATTTCGCATCCAGCACAATCATCAATAATCTGGTCGATATTGGAGTAGGATAGTTGTCTTTTGGACAAGCAATATTGACATCTCGATAATCGATGCACACTCTAATGGTTCCTTGTTTTTTCATAACAAGAATGATGTTGGAAACCCACTCAGTTAGCAGAACAGAGTAAATGAAACCAACACACAAAATTTTTTCAACTTCTACTTTAATGACAACGACCTTCTTTGGAAGAACGTGATGAAGATGTTGACGTACCGACTTGGCATCAGGGTACATATTAATAGTGTGTTCAACGATATTAGTATCTATGCCTAGCGTTTCCTTGTAAGACCAAGAAAATACATCAAAAAATTCATGAAAGAGAGAGTGATATGTTTCGAGTTCTGATGGAGAACAAGACATGCCGGCATGAATATTTTCTACAAGTCCAAGTTTGGTCGAAATATCGATAGAAATGGTTTCTTCAGTATTTGATAAATTTCACTTGAAATCGATTACATTAATAGGAAAATAATTTGACAATAATGTTTTGATCGATGGGTGATATAGTTCACTAAGATTATCTTCTTCGTAATGTTTAAGATGGGAGCAATGATGATGATATTCCCATGGTTCTCCTTTTGATATCATGGATTCCACATTATTCTCATTTGTTAAGAAAGCTGAGGAAAAAGGATCAGATGGAGTACCAAAATATAATGAACGATCAACCCAAATGACCGACGACGATGATTTTGGATTCGTCGCCCAAGCCATGTAGATTGATTTCTATGCCAACTCAATTGGTTTTGGCAGCAGAAATTCATCTAACGTAACAACTTCAAAATCACTTGTAATCTTCCTTGAGCCAGATGGAGTGGAAGATATCATGTAGCAGGTCTCTATGCTTTCAATTTTTGCTGATGTCGCAGGTGGTGGTAATGCATAGGTTCCCATGAGGGTGGAATCCTTTAAGAGTCCTACACCAATGTTATGAAGTGCAAGTTGGGGTGCGTGAACTAACATAACGCTTCCAGATACCTGGGAACTAGAGGCAAAGAAGGATAGTTGATTGATGACTGTGATGACACCTTTATGTTGAAAGGCGATCATTCTAAAATATGTAGAAACGATTGCAGTCATAGCATATACCCATGGCCTTCCGAGTAAAATTTTGTAATCAAGGGGTCCGTCAAGGACCTCAACTTCAACATTCACTGTTTTTCCCCCTAGTTCAACATGCAGGTTATCGATAATACCGCAAGGCTTATATCTACGCCCATCGAAAGATTTCAACGTCTAGGTGGTTGAGATAGGCACGGCGAGCCAAGTGACTTCCAATAGTTTAGAGAAATAATGCACATAGATGCTCCCTTATCAATAATAGTACGATGAACAAGGTGATTGAGAACATTTACTTAGATGGAGAATGCCAATTCTGCTGGTAATTGCGGCACATAGCTCGTATGATTAAAGACTACGAGATTGGAATCTGTCGGTTCAATTCCACCAACTGCCGACAACAAAGCCTGCTTCTGGGAGGGAAAATTTTGAAGCACCTCAAGCGCTGACATAGCTGAAGGGGATTGAGCCAAATATTCAACTATATTATAATTTTGAGCAGCTCGAGCTTGAGGATTAAATGTCGATTTATGAATGACTCCCTTCGGCGGCTTGATTTTCGATTCGGGAATAGTAGTTGGCGGTATCAATTCCATAGACATATTCATGGTCGAGGTAGTAGGTTGATCAGTAACTTGAATACTGTAATATTTATTACACATTGAAACCAAAACATCAGTCAATGGCTTCGTGACAGACATCATAAGAACTTGTGAACTAGAAGCTGGATCCGTAACAACCAAATTTGTGTCCGACTTCAGAAATGGGTCTGTCAACCATGCAAATGCATGTGAGGTCTTAACCAATTTTGAGACTTCGGTGTGGTGAGGACATTCCTGGAAAAAGTGTTCCTCATTACAGATTATGCAAGGGTAACGAGGTTTCTAATTTCCAGTCGATTGATGAGATGATCTTTCCTGCGAGGTAGAATTTTTCTTTTTCTTTGATTTCCCCTTTTTCTTACTTCTAGGTTGTTTGTCGCTTTTGATTTTGTCAGATGACACGACATGGATTTCGGAAGAAGGCGTAGGATCAGATGCAATACCGATCATACTGTCTCCGGCATGAGATTCCTTTGATGGAGGAGGAATAGTAAAATTAGATCACAGTGAGTTGGGAATTTTCTCATAGAGCGTGCCAGATTGAGTGTAAATCAAGTCTAAATACTAGGCATGAGCAATGAAGTGCTCTTTAGTGACGACGCCACCCTTAGCCACAACCTCAGTTATAGATGGTAACAGGGATTTAATGGACCACTCAGCAAGGAGCTAATCAGGAATAAATGTCTTAACCATTCTACGACGACGACGCCACTCATGAATATGGTCAGAAATGTGAGTAGCATTAGTTTGTTTAAAATTAGTCAAGATTTTTGTTCCAGCTTCATATCGTATGGGTAACTGGAAGTGGGTAAAAAATACAGTAGCCATGGTAGTGAAATTATCAAATGAAGCTCTTGGTAACTCAATGTACCATTTTGTGGCCAGAACAATGAGCGTATGCTGGAAAAGACGTAGTCGGATGGAGTCATCATTTAGGGAGTTAGATGAACACCATAAATGATAAGTCATAACATGTGTCAACGAGTCTTCCCTAGGGTTTCCATTGAACTTAGGAATATTCGAGGGTAATTTGTGGGGTATCACTGGCCACTAAGGAGCATAATTGATTCGATTATTGGTGAGCTTGTTTAAATCTGGTAACTCTAAGGTTGCAACAAAGGGAAACTGTCAATTTAAGTCGAGTTGAGCATAGCTAGGGTATGATGGAATTTCTTGGGCAATAGGCCTTTGAGCACCAACATAAGGAATCTATTGCCGGTAACCCAGATAGGGGTTGTTTTGAAAAGAAAACACTTGAGGATTCTATTGAACAAAACCTGGGCATGCTACTTGTTTAAATGAAGGTTGTGGCATTTGCGCTTGTGGCTGCCAAGAGATCTGTCCACCAATATTATAACCCAAACTAGGATAGCTTGGATTCAGTTGTGGATAGGTATAACCTAGTTGCGGCTGTGCCATCCCATAATATGGTAATCCAACTTGTGAGTAAATGATTTCGGATACAAGTGGTTGTTGTAAACCAGCTGAAGGAGTTGGAGTCTAAGGGCCCAATACTTGAGTGTATTGGGTGGAAGGACCCATCTGAGACGGTTGAGGTACAACATTTTGAGTCTGTAACAGGGCTAAAGATGTATTAACAAGCGGAGTTGATGTGGGTGCAACAGGTTGAACCAGTGATACGAGTGGGCAACTGTTTGTGGTTGGATGGGTAGAGTGGGCTGCCACTAGAAAACATTCATTCAGAAATTGGGATGACCAAATAACGATGGAGTACTGTCAAAATGGGTGACCATATGTTGCCCCCCAACATGAGGAGTATAATAAGATGGAAAATATTGTTCTCCAAATGTGGGGAGTCTAGTTGAAATTGTACTGGATGGAATATACGCAGATGGACCATCTTGATATTACCATGATGATGTATATAAAGTATCAAGTTGTTCATTACTCACTATATATTTACCAGTTAGAATACTAGATGATGACAATGGTGAAGTCCATGGGTTTTAGGATGCATCAGAGAAGGTTCCAGATAAATATTGGTAACCAGGTGGGACGGAAGGGCCACCATATAAATGTGACTATGGTAAAGTTGTGAAAATTAACGGTGTAGCAAGAGCAGGTGCTGTTGTAATTGGAATAGATGGTCTAGCCAAATATGTTGGCTCAGGCATGGTTATTCGACCAAATGTATACCCTATTGGATCTACAGGAACTCTAATAGACACACGATCAACAAAAGCAGAGGCAGGTGATTGAGGAAAGACTCGTATAGGTAAAGCTCTGCCCGAAAATGAGTTGGAGTTAAAGGTGTTTCATCTTGTGGTATTTCTTTAATCGAAATTAAACCAAGTGGAAGGATTTCACCGTAAGGCCCAAAGTATATTTCAGGAGGTTGACTGCGCGATATGGGAGACTCAATGGATACAATAGATTGTGGGGCGAATGATACTGGAAAAAATTCTAGTCGTTCGACTTCAGGGTTCAGATGTTCTGGCAAAAAAGTGACAGGATCCGAATCAACTTCTAGTTGAACAACGTTGGGTTCGGGAGGTATGGTCTCACTGATTGGATGGATCATGACCACAGGTAGCTGTGAGGACTCTGTCTCAACAATAGTAGATGAACTAGGATTTGTAGAAACAACTTGTGCTAACTTTGGTATATGTGAGGATGTTGTCGCACCAGAGGTACTGATAGTACTAGTTTTGGTAGAGCAATGTCGCCTTCGCCGACCAGAAGTGGCTTCCGATGGTAAAGGTGGTTTCAATGCTATTCTACACGAACGACAGGGAAAGGGGTGTTCTTCTTCCATGATGACTAATTTGTTTTATGATAAAAAACGAATAAACAAAATAAAAGGGGTAATTCTAGGAAAAATGTTTACCAAGTAATTGTGAACTACAGAATACCTCTTGGTGAACCAAGAAGTACGAGTAGGAAATCTCCCTGAATGTTGCGTTTGATGTATCACAAGTTACAAGGCGGCTGACTCGGTTCACTATGGATGGATAACAACCTAAAGTTGTCCTCCCAAATATACCTAAAGGTATGTGGAGGCCCAAGTCTGTATTAGCATTGTCTAATGTGAAACCACACAGTGAGAGCACCCCTTTATACTTTTCATACTAGAACACTGCCCAATATACTCGGAGGTACGTGGATGAGCTCCGATATACTTACGCATGTGGAGTTAGGTATCACACTTGGAATGTATCGCAGACAAGTTAACGATAGATTATATGTTTAACGACGTCGAAACACGTCTCTAGCCTAGACCTTCTAAATATTATCGTTATGGTTCCAATGCTTTCATAGGTAAATTGATGTAAATTTTAAGTTGATCTTGTTTAAAAATTTTCCTTTTGAGGTTCACCGCGTGATGTGATGGAAATTCCTAAAAATGCAAACTAAAATGATAAGCAAACTTTTCAATTTTAGCTTTTCAATGAAAATCCTAACTACTAAGGGAAAGAGCAATCAGTTTTGAGAGAAAAAAACAAGGAGCACAAACTAAAATGAAACTTTCATCACTTGTTCCTATGAAAAACACACAATTCACGATATGCACATGCAGGTTTTTCTTTTTAGCTCCCTTAATGTGAATGCAAGAAAGGAAACTATATGCATCAAATAAAAAAAACAAATGTTTTCTTCTTTGAGAAACAAGGAATTTAGCAACAATTTCTCTTTTAGGAAAAACGAAGAATGGAACTACAATTTTTCCTACAGGAAACAAATAATTTAACGACAATTTAATTTACGGGAAAAAATGGATCTAATGTAGAAATAAAATACTTTGAATTTGATTTTCCAATGATAAAGAAAAACACTTAAAGAGACATTGAACAAATTTACTTTTCAAAGGAGGAAAAATCAGGCAAATTCACTGGTCTCTAAGAGGTATCAGACAATTGAAAACACAACAAAAGAATGGCTGAGAATGATGGCAATGAAAAATTTGAATGGAATTTGGTTGGATGAGGGGGAAATGTATTCTCTAAGGGGAGACAGTACGTTTCAATGCACCCCAGTGCACTGCAGTGCACTATGTCTTGACCAACAGTGCGTTGGGGCGCAACAGTGATTGAAAATGAAAGCTACATAACACACTTATATTGCAATTATTTCGTTCAAAAGTATAATAAATGAAAGTAGATGCTACTGATGAGGATTAGTAGAGGAAAAAACACCAGGAATGATAGGAATTTCCCCAGTGGAGTTGCCAATTTTTTATGGAAAATTATGATCTACGGATAAATCAAATTCCCTAAGTGTGGTGCTAGGCACTTAGAACAATAGATGAAAGAATTTTCTATCACTTTATCTAACATAAATAGACACACAGAATGATAGAAGAACCTACTTGTGATCCAAGCACTTGTTGTTCTCCTTTTGTCGCTTTTGCTGTCACTTTCAATCCGACTCAGATTGCCAGATTGTTTCCTGCAAGCATAAGCAAAGAACATCAAACATATTGCAATATACAGATGCCTAATTATCTTAATCACTCAAATAGACTAGATGTGAAGCATACATATCATTCAAGAGTCCATTGCATCATAAATAGAAACATAAAAAGATACATATATGCGAAAATGAACAACAATATTTATTAAAGAGTAGAAGGGGGAGGTTACAACCAATGATTGATTTGAAGTCACCAGATCCATATTCATCCCAGCCTCATCACATCTAACACCACACCAGCAACATATCAGTACTTTCACTCTTTCAAATGAGATTCCAACAACATTTCTTTACCAAAATTCTTCCTTCCTTAGCACTAGGATCTGTGCTCAATTTATAGGGAAACTGATGGTAGTTTCTCAATGAATGACTTTATAATAATAGGAAAGACATGTTCCCAAGTTCAGAGGTGTTATATGGACACTTGGATTTTAATTTTGACACATATGGACTCTTCTATAAGGCTTTGGCCATGTAGAGATTCTCGGAACAATGAGAATTCCGCTCCCACGTGATCAACACACTTTTGAATGTCGGGAAGTGCATTGCAGTGCACCCTTGAATGGAGGATGCTACACATATGTTATAAGTGATATAACATATTCTTCAAACCTTGGAAATCTCACAATTGAAGCCATGAATGATTTGTTCTTCTCTTAGGGAATATAGAAACTGAAATGTAAGGGGATGATAGACCCTATTCCATTGGTATTTACCATGTATTCCATTTGTCTTGGGGATGATGCCAAAATTGACCTATAAAAACATATGAATCATCTCGAGTCACTCAACTTCTATACCCCGAATCTTGTTTGCGATACTGTTGAATTATTTCTTCTACCCACTTTTTCCTCTTTGTGCAATTCTTCCAGTAGTAGCTCTGTTGTTGGTATGATTATCTTCTACAACACTTCCTTCTACCTCTGTCATAGCTCCTTGATCCTATCCTCGACTATTTGCGAAATTTGGAGGGCCTCATCTTGCCAAAACTAAGTCCTTTCTGTCAAAATATGTTCCTTTCTATGAAGGTCTTCAAGCCGATTTTGAAGAGTCTTCCCTTCAGTGATGCAGGCGAGCCTCTGCGAGACTGGTAAGGTTTTCACAGTTTCCCAGATTTCTTCCAATTGATTCTGCTTCATCTAGAGCTCCTCTTAAATCCTTTGAATATTTGGATCCTCCTCCAGTGAGGTCCAAATTTGCATGGTGTCATATATGAGTTTGTCACACTCCGCCACTATGTTGGAGATGCCTTTTACTGCAGTTTTTAGATCCATCTGCCTCTACTCGCATACTTCTAGTGGCATGGCCAGATGCAACCTCATTTGTAGCTCAAAAATATTCACATCATACTCAAACTTCATATCAAGAAACTTATTATCTAAATCCTTGATTGCGAGGCCAAAATTCGCAACCTTCTCTGCTAGTGTCTCTTCTGAGCGTACCTTGACATTGGGAACTTCGCTACAAGTTTTGGTGATTTCTAGAAACAAAACTATTTGTTGGCTTGGGTTGGGCTTGACCCAAGTTCAACTTGTACTTCGCACCAAAAAAAACCTCAAACATCGACCCTTTCGACAACGAATTGAAAGCAGATTGTAGTCTCACCCGAGGTGGCTTCTACTTCAATTTTTTGTATTTTACTTATTCTTCTAACATGCATATCATTATTGCGTGGTCTACTTCAACTACTTACTTCGACACATTCAGTTTAACATAATCATATTATAGAACAATATAATGGTGCTATCATAATATAATCGGTACTTCGCATACAGATAGAAAGTAAAGATAACACATAAACACAAAATATCTCCCAAAACTTCTTTATTTATGAAGATGAGTCTCTTCAGTACATTCAGCTTCTCGACCTATGCACACAACTGTAGGTGGTATGCGCACTAAGCTGAAAACTCTTCCAAGGTCTCCGCGCACTCAGCTGTAGAGAATTTCCTTATGGCCCAAACCATATAAAGATAGATATAATTAACTCTTAACCATAGAATTACTTCATCATGATCTCTTCGACAAAGAATTACATCGCTTTATATAGTATTTCATGGTTACAAAACCATGGTCAAAATACCATGGGCTTGACAAAACAATCAACTAAAACCCTATACTCATTACAAAATGAGGGGATTCGACCCACTCTAAAGCCCCTATAACTCCGCGTGGTAGATATGACTTCGTGGTACCACACACTTCGCTCCTCAAAATGTAGAGTGTTCGACCAAAATTGGACCAATTTGGGATGCACCCAATAGATACAAGACAAAGAATGAATGATTGAAAACTATTACGAGACATGACAAGAAGGATCACTACCCTCTCCCTTGAACTGTTATGACATAAATTAGGTATTTCATCCATTATCTTTACAATTACAAGTAAGTACATAAAATAACCGTGCCTTGAACCAATCAAATAACCATGCTTAGAACCAACCAAAAACCATGTAAATAAAAATGAGATAGCAACTACTAAAGCCACACATTAACAAGTACAAAAGCAAAGAGAACTTAGATTTTATTAAACATAGGTAAGATCCAACCAGGTTCAGGACTTCCACGTACCACTTGACCATAGACATGGCTGAGCAAAATCTCTCTTCAGCCAGTCACCCCCATACCATATTGCAAGTATGAATGTGGGATCTCACAAATAAACCAATCTAAAAAAACCAATGGAATCCAGAGGTTAAACCACCTCCACCCTCACTGTACCATGATCACACCTAAACTGATGTTGAGATTACAAAACTGAACTGAGCTTGGAATGCCTCCATATTTCATCACTATCCTTAAGGAATTTTTCGTCTCCTTGTCTCTCAGGCTTTACCGCAATCCACCCTAGATCACTAGGCCCTAAATCGAGACACCACCCGAGGCTTTACCATGTATTCCATCAAAACCAGTCAAGGTATTCCTAGGCCTTTGGGAATTTCCTGAGACCACCTCTGCCCCAGATTATGAAAACCATCCGAAAATTCCAAAGCTCAAAATTGAGATCAATCCCATCACACCATGAATATCCGAAAAATGGCAAGGAAAGGATGAAAAAGATTGTCAAAACCTGGCAAAGCCATGCCACCGACAACAATAGAACGAAATACAACCATGCATAAGTCATGCATGTCCAAACCAACTAGGAAATCACACATGAAATATGCTACCTGTAAGTATTCCTCTTGAAGCTGCTTGATCTTTTCTTTCCTTCCCTTTCCTTGTCGTTTCTTTGCTTGCTTTCCCCTTTCTTGGTACAATTCTAAAATGCTCCAAGAAAACTCTAAGTGTCTAAGAGTATGAGAGAGAGCGAATAGAGAGAGAGCTCTGAAACTAAACTAACAAAAGCCATGAAGTGATCCTCATAAGCCTTTTTATTAACGAGGCCTCTATTTTCTTTATTTTCCATTATTTTCCTTCATTTTCCTTCTCACATGCAAGATGTGACCTTTCACCTTCCTTTTCTCCTAATTTCCTTTATTTTCATAAATAAGTGTGCCAAAAACACTTTTTTCCTCTTTAATTCCTTAGCCATTTCCGTTTAGCCATAAAGACATCCAATGATTCCCACTAGGATATTTTTTCCCAATATTTAGCTTGGAATAAGTGTCCCTTAACCATGGTCTTATTTTTTCTTTATTAACTTTTATTACATGAACTTTTAACCCAGGTCTATTATAACTTTTTCTACAAAATATTGTGAATTCATGGTTGGAATTTATAAAAATTTGAGCAAAATTATTTTTGGCATCTTTTCTGAAGAAATTTTTGGTAGCAAAATTATAAATTAATATAAGGGATATTCCAACAACATAGTAACTTCGATTGGTTAAAGAGAGAACATAACATAGGGGGTTTGTTTTCTGTAGCAACCCACCAACCAAAGGTCTCATGTATCTCCATAAAAAGTGCCTTCTCATTTATATTTGCACCATTTCCATTAAGACAAAAGAAATATGAGAAACCTCACATTCCAGCTGCATTTTCTCTTGAAAGGGTTTCCAAGATCATATCTTGGTGTTCATTGTGATTAGTGTGTGTTTTTATTTCACTTTTCTCTATTTTTCGCATTCTATCTATTGCATTCATAAGCATAAAATATTGACTAATAAATCCAAAGATCTAAGGAAAATCAACCTTGATAATATAGATTTCAAATTTTAGTCTATTTTCATCGAATCTATTGTGTCAAATTTTCTAGTGGAATATCCTTGGTAATTTACAATATTAAATGTATCATAGCAAGTTCCCTTGGGTATTTTGTGTGAAGTTATAAGTGATAATATTTTTCAAAGGAGAAATTCATAAAACCCCAGACATGGATAAAGAATAAATTTATGATAACCCTTGAGATTTGACATGTGAGAGTTTTCACAACCAAAAGAGAAAATCGTAGATGTAAGTAAGCCATAATGTGGGCCTCCTCATGGTGGTCCATAACAATAATATTGAGGTATTCAAAGAAAATGGAGGTTCGAATATATAGGTCAAATTGTAGGGGAAATCGAGGGATTAATATGAACCAGAGCAGGAGTCCAATAACACTGAAAAATAATAGCTATTTTAAGCACCATGAACCATTCATAGTCCTAAGATGGAAGAAAAGGTGGACATTAATCTATATAGAGGTGGTATTAATGCTTTGAAATTAAATCACTGGTTGTAATAGTTATAGGTTTATTTTATTTTCACACATAGATGAGAAACATAAAATTTCATTTTATCATTTAGAATTATAATTCCACGCCCTAAATTGGTTGGAAATCCACATGGAAACCTTGAGGTTAGAGGGGGATTCTCTAGAAACTAAGTGGGAGGATTTTAAAACTCTTGTAAAGTCCCAATTATACCTTATTGGGTATGTAGAGGACTAATGGATTTGATGGAATTACTTAAGGAAAAGAAAAGACAAGATTATACAAGATTACACCATGAAATTCAAGAAGATAACAATAATGTTGGATATCTCCCCCAAGAGCCTAGAAGTACACCTCAAGTATTTTGGACATCTGTGAAAGCAAGTGATGTTTTTCAAACCCATAATAGCGGATGATGCTTCTGTGAACACAAACTACCAAGAAAACATAGGCCATAAGAAAGGATAATCAAGTGGTTCAAAGAAAAATGAACACCAGGAAGCTTCCAAAGAAGGGTAGAAGAAGTGGAAAAGGGGGGAGGACAAGAGGAAAACAACGAAAAAAAACTAGTGAAAATATCTTAGAAACCATTGTAACATTGATGGTCATGCAAAGGATAATTTATAGAAATGGAAACTGAAACTTAAACCAAAGAACAAGAAAAAATACGCGAAGAAGAAAAATCGCGTAGCCTCAAATTTGAGCAATTGGGTGGAAATTAACTTGGAAATGGATGAAAAAAAGGTTTTCACATCAATGTAGAATGGGATGAGTCTTAGTAGCCTTCATCAACAGGAAGAAAAGGATATGACCAAACTCCTCCATATAAATATACAATTCAAGAAGAAACAAATTGAGCATTTATTCAACTTGGGATCACATGCGAATATCATTGCAGCAAATCTTGTAAAAAAACTAGGATTGGATGTCCAAGATCATCCTAGACCATTTCCATTAGAATGGGTAAATAAGGATGCAAATATAAAGTCAAAAAATAGTGTAAAGTAATTTATTTTTTATGAATGTTGATTTTATAGTTGAAGTAGAATTGGATGTAATTCCACTTGATGTATGCGGACTTGTGTTTGAGAGTCCCCACTTGTACATGAAATATGTAATCTTCATGCAGAGAGCCAACCAATGCTTCCTCACTAAGGATAAAAAAGTATTTCATCATCAATGTGCATAAGGATAAGTATAAAATTTTGTTGGGAAGTGCCAAAAGAGCCAAGAAACTAATAAATTATAGCAAGAAGTATGTTTTAATATTTTTAAGAGAAAATAAATTTGTAGAAGAGTCAATGAGAGAAACTACATCCCTGGATGGGTACACCAGGGAATGGAACAAAACATGGAAGAGTTATTACACGGATACAAGGTAGTTTTCTAACAACCTAAAGGGAATTGGAGCATGATATCAAACTATTGTTTTCCTTTCCATTTCCAAAAATTGGGCTATATAGGCAATCCATTCTGGAAGCAAATGAGGTGAAAAGTAGTTGCAAAAAATATTGGAGTAGGATGTTATTCAACTGAGTATCTCACCATGTGGGTCACCCATCATAATTTTTACTAAGAATAATGGAACTTGGTGAATGTGCATTGATTATAGGTAACTAACAAAATTAAGCTCAAGAAAAGGTACCCCCTGCCTCGGATTGATGGCCTATTGGACCAAATGTAGTAAGCATAATACTTCACCATCATGATTTAAAATTAGGTTATCATCAAGTTCTAGTCAAAGAATAAGTACATTGAAGTTCAACTTCAAAACCATACAAGATTTGTATGAGTGGTTATTAATGCAATTTGGTTTATGCAATGCACCAAATATGTTCTTGGGATTGATGAATGATATAGTGTGTCGATATATAGATTCATTTGCTATTGTTTATTTGGATGAAATACTAGTATACAGTTCTCCCTAGGAGGAGCACATATCATAGTTGAAGTAGGTGATAGATACTTCAAATAAGCATGAGCTATTAGGAAGCCTTGAGAAGTGTGAATTTGCACGATGGTATTTGGTGTACTTAGGCTATGTGATTGATGGAGAGGAGCTCAGGATAGACCTTGCCACGATGGAGGCCATTTTGAAATGGCTATTTCCTACCAATGTTTCTGAGGTTAATATTTTCTTTGGGGCAACATAGTACCTGAGGAAATTCATAATCTTGTTTTTAGCAGTAGCTGCACCACTATATGCCATAACAGAAAGTGGCAAGAATTTTCGGTGGAAGAAGGCCTTTTGGGAGTCGAAGAAGAAAATTAGCTATACATTAGTTCTTGCATTACTGAACTTATAATGCCCCTTCAAAATGGAGATATATGAATTATTATACTATGGAAGCAATCTTGATGTAGGGAGGAAGGCGTATATGCTACCATCATGAAGTGCTTCAATGGGTGGCTCTCAAATACCCTGTCTACGACAAGGAGCTCTATACCCCATTAAGAGCTATCAAAAAGTGTAAATATTAGGTTATGGGAAAGATACAACCATCCATAAAGATCACATATAATACTTACATGCCCAAGATAAGTGTTTGGTCAATTTAGTGTGTCCTAAATTGCTACATTAATTTGTCAATCCGGGATTCGTAAGCTGACGAAGTGTGGTGCACTATATGTGCAAGATAACCTATCTCTTACTTTTTGTCGTTTTTGGGTTTTCTATTTATCTTGGGGGTTTTTATCTTGGTTGGTTTCCTAATGTGAGATGGAAATTCTAAAAGACAAGTATGGATATAAATGTTCAAGGCAATGATGTCCTTTATAATGATTTCCCAAACTTCAAACTTCAAAAGGGTTTTAAAACATACAATGACAAAATTAATTCCTAAAAGAAAATGAAAATGTGCCACTATACTAGTCAAACAAACAGTGAACTATTGATCATGAAACTCATTACCCTTGCTGCTGTCTAAATACAAAAGAAACCGTGCTCAAAGAAATCCAAGAATTGCAAGCAAAGTAAAGCTAAAATCAAATTACATCAACTCATACTCTGACCCCTCACCATTAGTCTCGCTATGGCTTTCAGAGGTAATCATAAACAACTTGAGCAATCTGATATCTAATTTGCAGAAAAATAAACTAATATCAAATTACACACTCATACTTCAATCCCTCACCATTAGTCTCGCTATGGCTTTCGGAGGTAACCGATAATGACATGAGCAATTTAATATCTAACTTGCAGAAAAATAAACTAATATCAAACTACACACTCATACTTCAATCCCTCACCATTAGTCTCGCTATGGCTTTCGGAGGTAACTGATAATGACATGAGTAATTTAATATCTAATCTAACTAATAAAGCAAATGTACAAAACTGAAATAAATAAAACAGTGCCGGAATTAAAAGCTAAGAAAAATAAATCAGCAGAAGGACAAGACTGATTCCATGTCATTAGTCATTGTAAAACTATGTGCAAATGCCCGGGCTGCCTACTGTAATCTGGAACAAAGACACTGATCAGTTAACAGCAGTATAAAGCATGAAAAATTATGGACAGAAATAAAACGTTAATACCATAAAAGATGTAATATATACACGTGAATAACTATGGCATAATGAACATAAGGAAATAAAGCATGAAACTATACAGCAATAAACAAAACCTTGGCGTGTGCAGGGGCCCTCTGCACAATCCTCGGGCAACAACTATCAACCACGAATTATGCTTATGAACAGAGTCTTCTCATGTATTCAAAACGCAGTCATAACAAGGAAATAATGTCACGGCACAGTGGGCTTTCTTTTCAGCAAAATTACATTACAAAACCTAGCTACTATGTGTATGAGAACGCATTATTTATAGCAGAGGATGACATAACTACTTTCCTACAATCTGTGCTGATAAAAGACACGTGAACAACCACGTCCAGAAATCTAGCATTATGGCTGCCGTGAAGATTAAATCTATGGAGGGTGGCTGTTGGATTCGGCTTATGGAGCAGTTCACAGGTGTTGATATGTCCCCTGAGATTTAGGAACGGCCACGCAAGTCTTCACATGGTGAAAAACGGAGTTCTGTCACCGTAGGACTCTTAGGTTGACCACCGCTTGACTACCTTTGACCACGGCCTTCTTTGGTGAATTCGACTGAGCCAATAGGACTCGGTCCATATCCATGTCATTTCCAACTTTCCCATGTGGCTTGATTTTCCTAAAGACACCTGCAATATAGACTTTAACAAAATGGCTGCGGAAAGTGACAAGATTCCGCAGCTCAATGAGTAAAAATCTATTTCAAACAGCAGACACAAAACATAGTTAAAAACCACTTTAAATGCTCTTTTATGATTAATATGTAATGATATTGATGACTTAGGAGGTCCAGGTAAATGGAAAAAGTCTAGAAAGGTGTATAGGAAAGATGAAAGTTTGGGACTCAACATACCCCCACTGTGAAGGTGTTGCATGTCCCCATGCAACCAAAATTTTGATCATCCTCCTTCAATTCATATGCCCTGATACCTCTGCCAGTACATCCAGTCCTCTTCTCCTCTTTCTTGGTGCTGCTAACATCCTGGGTTTCTTCATCAAGCATCTGAATTTGAGATTAATCAGTGCTCTACTTATCTTCTTGCATTTCTTCTTCAATTTCCTGTTCTTTTTGTGCCACAGTCCCAGATGTAGCATAGTGTTGTCATGAATGATCTTGTCCAATCTTCTTTGCTCCTTTAATGCTTCATTTTCATTTTTAATATGTCTATGTAAAACCTCCAACTCAAATACTTCTTGTTTCAACGATTGGACTAGAGCTTCTTGTGCTGTGTGAGGCTGAGTGGATGAAGTGATGGGACCCGTGGCTGTTCTTTCTAAGGATTCTATATAATCATACACCTCTTGTTGCTTTGGATCTATCTCGGGTGTCATTTTCCTTGGGCTGTCCCCAGAATGCTGTGGAGGAGAATTCGGCTTATGGAGCAGTTCACAGGTGTTGATATGTCCCCTGAGATTTAGGAACGGCCACGCAAGTCTTCACGTGGTGAAAAACGGAGTTCTGTCACCGTAGGACTCTTAGGTTGACCACCGCTTGACTACCTTTGACCACGGCCTTCTTTGGTGAATTCGACTAAGCCAATAGGACTCGGTCCATATCCATGTCATTTCCAACTTGCCCATGTGGCTTGATTTTCCTGAAGACACCTGCAATATAGACTTTAACAAAATGGTTGCGGAAAGTTGAAGCAGCTGCGGAAAGTGACAAGATTCCGCAGCTCAATGAGAAAAAATCTAATTCAAACAACAGACACAAAACATAGTTAAAAACCACTTTAAATGCTCTTTTATGATTAATATGCAATGATGTTGATGACTTAGGAGGTCCAGGTAAATGGGAAAAGTCTAGAAAGGTGTATAGGAAAGATGCAAGTTTGGGACTTAACATACCCCCACTATGAAGGTGTTGCATGTCCCCATGCAACCAAAATTTTGATCATCCTCCTTCAATTCATATGCCCTGATACCTCTGCCAGTACATCCAGTCCTCTTCTCCTCTTTCTTGGTGTTGCTAACATCCTGGGCTTCTTCATCAAGCATCTGAATTTGAGATTAATCAGTGCTCTACTTATCTTCTTGCATTTCTTCTTCAATTTTCTGTTCTTTTTGTGCCACAGTCCCAGATGTAGCATAGTGTTGTCATGAATGATCTTGTCCAATCTGCTTTGCTCCTTTAATGCTTCATTTTCATTTTTAATATGTCTATTTAAAACCTCCAACTCAAAGACTTCTTGTTTCAACGATTGGACTAGAGCTTCTTGTGCTGTGTGAGGCTGATTGGATGAAGTGTTGGGACTCGTGGCTATTCTTTCTAAGGATTCTATGTAATCATACACCTCTTACTACTTTGGATCTATCTCGGGTGTCGTTTTCCTTGGGCTGTCCCCAAAATGCTGTGGAGGAGAATTGACTTCAAAATCTGGCCGAAAAGGACTCATGTCAACATCTTGAGGACTAGTTTCAACGTTTGGCTGAGAATGAGGTGGACTACGGCCAATTGGAGTTTGTTCAGGTGTTCCTCCTCCCAAATAAATAAAATGGGGTCCTTTTTTTTGTGCTTTCCTCCACTTTCCTTTAAGCCTGGTGCTTCTTCTTACATGTTGTGGACTACTGTCTTTTTCCTTCTGTTTTTCTTTTCCTTTCTTTTTGGCCATAGCTGACTGTTCCTGAAGGTGAACTAGTCTCTCAGACAATACTTGATGGTCTTCTTCTAAGGAAGGGGTTTGATGCACAGCCTCAATGCTTCTTTTCTCTTTTGATTTTGTTGGCTTTTTACCCTCAGTCTTTTCCTTCCTCCTTTTAGACAGTCTTTCTTCTCTACTAGTTCTTTCAACTGTGTTAGTAGGAGTGCTTTGAGTTTTATCACCTATTCTCTTTCTTCTACTTCTTTTTGATGTACTGCCTTCAGGGGTTTCTTGGGGTTCTTCAAAGAAATTTCTAATTAAAAACTGCTCCCAAGTGTCCTTTTTCTCTTTTAATTGTTTTTCTATCAAGATTTTCACGAGACCATGGTGATACAAATGTGGTTCTACGTCCCCCAGATGCTTTTGGACGGTTACATACATCTTTTTCAAACTGTTTAGTAAAAAGTATGGCAGATTGAGGGTCTGGTTGTCTAGGAAATTCATCAACAGTCGGGTATGATACATGTACATTGATCCAAAACGTCCCTCACAGGTGATAAACTTTTGAATAACCAACAGTAAACTGGCCCACTCTTCTTTTAAAGCATGAACATGAATTCCCTTTTTGAAAATGGTGACATCCATACCTGGGTTACGTAGGATCACTCTCCAGGCTTCCTCGCCAATGCTCTTGTTCTTGAACCAGCGTTCACCTTCTTGAGGGAGTTCTGTAGCAGCTGCTATGGATGCCTCAGTCACTGTAAATTTGAGGTCCCCAATTTCCACCTTCAGACTGTTGAAAGACCTCGCAAAAGCTTTTGTTACCTCCTTATTGTAGCCTTTAAATTTTTGAATAAACCGAAGCCATTTTTCCTTTTTCAATATGTCTTTGACTTGCGGGTATCCTTCCATAAATTTGGGTCCCTCTGGTTCTGCCCTCAACAACCGACCCATCCTTCCTTCTGTTCTTTAAAACTCGTCTACGTGAGGAGGGTTTAGCGGAGGTAAGACGGCTGAATTAGCGGAAATGAACAGGGTTTATGAAGGAGACCAGTGACTGTAAGCGGATATCAGAGAATAGGTACACGGAATGAAGCGGAACAGAGAACAAAATGGGGTGAAGGCTTATGTGAGCACGGTGGAAATGTAGCCGTGAGGTCAATAGAACAGTAGGGGGAGTAAAGTGCATCCGGCAGTATTTAAAATTGGGTGGCTGCAGAGTAGACGCAAGCACGTTTATGAAACGGCTGCGGATTTTGTGCAGCTGAGAGAAGCCGTAGTCAAATCAACCACGTTCCATAATTACAGGTGGAGTATCAAAGTATAGCCGAACACGAGTGAAGACCGGAGGCTTGATTATGAGGCCGTTTAAAAATGAATGCAAGGATTGTGGGGGAATTGTATAGAGATCGTGGAACGGTTATGGAGTTATCAACGCAATCATTGCATATAATGGAGCTATGTTTTATAACTATGTAAAAATGTGCTTGAATGCCATTTGAAATAAATTTCTACTCATACCTTGGAATTCTTGCCATTTTTCATTAGTCTTCAATCAGTTGCTCCTCGTTGATGCTTTTGAATGCCTCATGTCTTCATAATATGTCATCATACCTGCATTTGATTTCATGATTGTTGAACTAACATCTGACTGTAAATTTTTGAAAAACGGAGTGGTGGCTGCAGAAACTGCTTCTGGCTGTGGAAACTGGTGTCAGCTGCGGAAACTGACACAACAATTATTTGGGTGAATGGAGATGGATAGATGATAACTGACTGAATGAAAATGGTCATGAAAGAAAAATTTTATTGGTGAAATGAAATGAAATAGATGAAATGGAGTGAAATGAAATGAAGTGGAGTGGAATGAAGTGGAATGAAATGGAGTGGGTTGTCATAAAACTTGTGAAATGAGAGAGAGAGGGAATTTTTTTTGGAAAATATAGGGTGTCAGGTGTTCTTGATTTTCACCCTACATTTTCTGTATAAGACTGCCAATCAGTGATTGGTTTTCAGGCTTATACAATTTTTTTTTTTTTTTGAAACTGAAAAGAACAAAGGCTAGGCTGGTGGAGAAGAAGGATTCTTCTTCACCAGCCTTATTGCAGAATTATCTTGAAACATTTTGACAAATTCCTCTTTTGAGAGTGGCTTATGATAGATTTTTAATCTGTGGCCATTCACAATAAGAGGAGTTTGAGATTCATCAATGGTCTTGATTCTTACCGCTCCATTGCTAAAGATCTTGTCAATCTCATATGGCCCAAGCCAATGAGTCTGAAATTTTCCTTTAAAATCTTTAAACTTGGAATCAAATAACAATGCCCAATCTCCTTCTTGAAACTTCTTCTCTTTGATTTATTTGTCATGCCATTTAGCTCTTTGATATTGAACTAGATCAGTTCTTAGAATTTCCTCTTGTCTGATCTCATCTAGCTCATTCAACTGCTCCATTCTATGCTTTTGAGCTTCTGATAAATCCATCCCCAACTGAACTGCTATCTTGAAGGTCTTGACTTGGAACTCAATGGGGAGCATGACTTCTTTCCCATAAACAAGTTCATAGGGAGAATGTCCTGTTGTATTTCTCCATGTAGTTATGTAGGCCCACAAGGCTTCAGGAAGCCTTTCTGCCCAATCTCTTCTATGTAGATGAACAGTTTTGGTGATGATACTTTCGAGAACTTTGTTGGTAGACTCCACTTGACCATTTTCTTGTGGATGGTAAGGAGTAGATCTTCTATGCTTGATTTTGTATTCTTCCATCAGCTTCTCCACGAGGTTGGATGTGAATTGGCTTCCTTGATCTGTCACAATTTCTCTTGGAACACCAAAGCGAGTAAAAATATCCTCATAAAGAAAATGAACAACTGAATTTTCAGTAGCAGATACTAATGCTTTGGCTTCTACCCATTTAGTAACATAATAAGTACAAACCAATATATACTTCTTTTTCTTAGATGGTGGATTAATAGGTCCAATGAAATCTAAAGCCCATTTTTCAAAGGGTTCAATGAGTACCTATGGTTGCAATGGCATTTCATTTGAAAGGGTAGGTTTCCCTACTCTTTGGCAGCTGTCACACCTTTTGACATATTGTTTTGCATATTTGAAGAGGGAAGGCCAACAATATCCTAAAGAGAGGATTTTATAGGCTGTCCTTTTGTCAGCAAAGTGTCCGCCGCATGGTTCATCATGAAATGCCTTGAGGATATCAGGTATTTCATCCTCCTTGACACATCTTCTGATCACAAGATCTGGCCCTGTTTTAAACAATTCGTTAGAAATCCATGAATATTTTGAACTTTCCTGAATAATCTTTCTTCTTTCACTTGGAAATAAATGTGGAGGCAGTTTCCTTGTAACCAAATAGTTAGCAATATCTGCATACCAAGGGGTCTTAGTAGTTACTGCAAACAAGTATTCATCGGGAAACTTATCCTCTACAGGAGAATCTTCTTTAGTATTCTGAATCCTAGACAAGAAATCAGCTACTGTATTTTGTTTTCCTGGTCTATCCAACACAGTAATATTGAATTCTTGCAAAAGTAAGAGCCATCTTGTCACTCTGCCATTAGTAACGGGTTTGTTCATTAAATATCTAATTGCAGAATGGTCAGTATGAATAAAAGTTTCATAGCCTGTTATATAATGTCTAAACTTATTGATTGCATGAACAACAGCTAAAAACTCTTTTTCAGTTACAGTATAGTTCAACTCTATGGGAGTCAAATTTTTACTGGTATAGTAAATGGCATAAGGGACTAAATATTTTTGACCCAACACATCTCCTAAAGCTGTATCTGAAGCATCTGTAGAAATATGGAAAGGGAGTTTCCAATTTGGTCCTCTCCAGATAGGTGCTTCAGATATTCTTGTTTTCAAAGTTTCAAAGGTTGATTGACAATCAGGATCCCATTTGAATTCACGGTCTTTTGTAAGTAATTTGAAGAGTGGAGATGCTATTTTAGTGAATTTTTCTATAAATCTTCTATAGTATCCAGTAAATCCTAGAAAACTTCTAACATCTCTTTGACAATTTGGAATAGGAAACTTGGAGATGACTTCAACTTTTGATCTATCAACCTTAATCCCATCTCCTGAAATATGATGCCCCAAAACAATACCTTCGGTAAACATCATAAAGCATTTTTCATGGCTTAATGAAAGGTTTGTTTCTTTACATCTTATAAGAACTTTTTCCAAATTTTCTAATGCCTCTTCAAATGAATTACCATAAACTATAAAATCATCCATATAAACCTCTACACAATCATGGATTAGATCAGAAAAAATTCCTAGTACTGCTCTTTGGAATGTTGCAGGTGCATTACATAACCCAAAAGGAAGAACTCGATAGGCAAAAGTTCCCCATGGACAAGTAAATGTGGTCTTATCTTGATCTTCAGGTGCTACCTGAATTTGATTATAGCCACTAAAACCATCCAAAAATGAAAAGTACTTTTTACCTGCTAATGTGTCTAATACCTGATCGATAAAAGGCCAAGGAAAGTGATCCTTCAAAGTTGCTTTGTTCAATTCCCTGTAATCAATGCATACCCTCCATTTACCATTCTTTTTAGGTACTATAACCAAAGGAGAAACCCATCGGCTATCTGAAATTGGATAAATGAAGTTTACATTGAGTATTTTTTGGAGCTCTTCTTTCACTATCTCCCTAAGGTTTGGATTCATCCTTCTCTGAGGTTGTCTGATTGGTCTACTATTTTCCTCAATATAGATATGATGGATGCAAGTCTTAGGATCAATACCTTTCATATCAGTATACTCCCATGCAAATGCAATAGAATGTTTTTGCAAGATTTTGGTTAGTTCTTCTTGTTGTGACTTTTCCAAATTTTTGTTGATATTCAATGTTTTTTCTGGAAAAATCTCAATGGTAGAACTACCGAACTCTTCCATAGAGTAAAGAGACATTTGTCTTGATGATAAATATTCAATGTCAGATTCCAACTGAAATTGTGTGGGGTCATATTCTGAAGATGTCTCAAAATTTTCTAATGTGTTCAGAATTTGACTATCCTCACTGATTTCAAAAATGGTAAAGACAGGTTGTATAGTGTCCTCATCATCGACCCATTCATTGTCTCCTACTTCTGTGATTTCTTTTTCTGGGGGATACAAATTGAATTTCTTTGTCAAATTACCATTTGAAATGTACATATCCCCAGATCTACAACTAATGAAAGCATCAGCTGTGGCTAGCCAAGGTCTTCCTAAGATAAGTGGGTGCCCTCCTAGATTACTCTTGGGAGTCAAAAATCATAAAATCTACTGGATATTCCCAAGAATCTAAGGAGACTGAAATATCTTCTAATACACCATCTGGTTTAATAATTGATCGATCTGCAAGTTGCAGTAAAGTAGGTGTAAAAAGAAGATTAGGAAGTTTTAGTTGTTCCATAGTCTGTCTACTCATAATGTTGATATCAGCCCCTAAGTCAATCAATGTGTTTGGAATTTCTATCCCATTTATATGTGTCTTGACAATTGGACTACCTGGATCTACATACTTCTGCATGGTAATTTTTCCCATCATGATATCTTCAATTTTTCCTACCAGGTGGATTCTTCTTGTATCTCTTAGTTTCCTTCCTGGTATTTTGAGACTCAACTCCTTTATTGTTTTTGCTAGAATAGGAATCTCTCTAATGGCTTGTAGCAAGGGAATATTGATACAAACATTCTTTAATTCATCTAGAAAATCATAGTTAGGCAACAAGATTTGTTTTTCCACCCCTTTATCAATTTGTAATCTTTCAGGGAAAGGAGGTGTGGATGAAGATGTAGGTTGCTCAACTATAGGAGTTGTGGGGGTTAACTTTTCTTTCTCTTTTTGAATGTTTGAGTTTTGAAGAGATGCTTCCTCAGAACCCTTATTGACTTTAAGAGAGTTCTCCTTAGAGGTATCTTGCTTTTGGACATCTATAGAAGGTTTTTCTAAAACTCTACCAGACCTGAGTTGTACATCATTGAGAGGAACAATCATATAGGTAGGAAATTTTTGTCCTTCTATCATGTAAGTATTTTGAGGATTTTTATTGTTAGGATTTGGCAATGGCTGAGCTGGAAGTTGATTTGTCTTTTGTTGGAATGGAAGCATGAGTTGAGGCTTTGGATTTTGTTGAGAAGGTTGTTGTTGTGGAAATGGCAATGAAAGTTGTAGATTTGGGTTTGGAAGTTGTGGAGCTTGTTGATTTTGAAAAGATGGCGGATATTGATAAAATTGAGCAAATCTCCCATAAGGATTTTGCATACCTTGTACCCATGAATGATATGGATTTTGAGGTTGAGGCCAAGGTTGTTGCCAAGGATTCCAATTTGGTGGGGGTTGAAAATTCATAGGGTTGTTAAACCCTTGAGTTTGTTGCCCCTGCCAAGGTCTTCTTGCAACAAAACAGAGAGATTCTACTGAATTTGGATCTTCTTGAAAGACAGCTTTGAGTCCAGGAATTGAAGGACAATCCTTGGTCTCATGATTCTATGAGCAAATCATACATGTTTCTACAACTTTTGCATCCAAGGGACATTCCCTTAAAGCATGTTTCTTCCTACATTTCGGACAAAAGATGGCTAGAGCATCAGTTTCTGCTTTCTGCTTGTTTTGAATTTTAAGGGTGTTTAGTTGTTCACTAAGGCTCCCTAAGATATCAGTTTTGAATTCATCAAGCATATTACCAATCTCTGCCCTACTTACTGATCCAGTTGCAGATTTGTTTGCCCTGATAAGAGAAGGATCTCTAGGCCCTTTTCCCGTTTTAGATTTTCCCCTTGAGAGATGGACACATAGTTCTATTATGTCACGAAGTGGAAGTTGAGAAATGTCTCCTTTCCCCATCGTGTTTAAAATATCTATCCATTCATCTCTGATGGCTTTTAATAGAAGGGCTTTCAAAGTTTCCTCATCTAAGTTGTTCATCTTTGCTCTTTTTAAGTTGTATTGAAATCTTTCAAGTAAATCCTCCAAATTTTCATCTTCTTTTTGCACCATTTTGAATACCTCATCCTTGTGATTGGCGGGCATGCAATAGTCTAGGTATCTATCCAAAAATGTTTGTTTCATATCATTCCAAGTCCTAATAGATTGGGTGACTAATCCCATGAACCATTTCAAAGCGGCTCCCTTCAATGTTGAAGGAAATAGTTTGAGTTTTTGAGAGTCTTCCATATAGTCATAGGTTTGGCACACGACTTCAAACTCAAACAGAAATGTTTCAGGATCCTCACTTCGCAATCCATAAAATTTGGGGAGGACAGATGGTGAGATGTTTTTCATCGTTGTATGAGTTTCCTCATCAACTATAGGGAATCCAAACGAGTTGTCTCCTTCCCTATTTCTTCCATTATTACCTCCACCTCCACCATTGTTGCCTCCATTATTTCCTCCTCCTCTACCTCTACCTCTACCTCTACCTCCGAATCCATCTACTACTTCCTCTGTCATGATAGTTTCTTTAGAGTCCTCAGAGTACTCTGGTTCTTCTATCAAGGGAGGATGAGAGGGAGTTTCTTCCTTTTCTTCTTCAGGTGATTCTACTTCTTTAATTACAATATACTCTCCTGTAGAAGTAAAGAAAGGGTCTTCTTCTAAATGATATTTGGTAGATGGTGTAGGAGAATCCTCTAATTCAACTGCTCCTTGAATTCCATAAATCTTAAGGCTAGGGGTAGATGGTGGTGAATCTTGTCTATGCCTTGAAGAAGATGGAGTTGTGAAAATCGAACTCTTGGCTCTAGCTATAAACCTTCCCCTAGAATCTCTTGCTCTATGCATGTCATTTTTTTATTTTTAAG
Organism: Pinus albicaulis; assembly: GCA_034641835.2. Taxonomy (NCBI): domain Eukaryota; kingdom Viridiplantae; phylum Streptophyta; class Pinopsida; order Pinales; family Pinaceae; genus Pinus; species Pinus albicaulis. The sequence continues at coordinate 667,085,681 of CM076580.1, read as the reverse complement.
TTGGGCTAATAATTCTCTTTCTGATCTTACAGGTCACACTAGGTGCAAGAAGAGAGCATACTTAAGAAATTATTGAACCAATAACTCTCTTTTCTGATCCTCCAGATCACACTAGGTGCAAGAGGAGAGCATACTTCAAGAAGTTATCAATTTTTCCCTTCTTTTATTGTTTTTTTTTTAAGAAATTGGCTACCTAGTTACACTTCCCCGGCAACGGCGCCAAAATGTTTGGTCAATTTAGTGTGTCCTAAATTGCTACATTAATTTTTCAATCCGGGATTCGTAAGCTGACGAAGTGTGGTGCACTATATGTGCAAGATAACCTATCTCTTACTTTTTGTCGTTTTTGGGTTTTTTATTTATCTTGGGGGTTTTTATCTTGGTTGGTTTCCTAATGTGAGATGGAAATTCTAAAAGAAAAGTATGGATATAAATGTTCAAGGCAATGATGTCCTTTATAATGATTTCCCAAACTTCAAACTTCAAAAGGGTTTTAAAACATGTAATGACAAAATTAATTCTTAAAATAAAATGAAAATGTGCCACTATACTAGTCAAATAAACAGTGAACTATTGATCATGAAACCCATTACCCTTGCTGCTGTCTAAATACAAAAGAAACTGTGCTCAAAGAAATCCAAGAATTGCAAGCAAAGTAAAGCTAAAATCAAATCACATCAACTCATATTCTGACCCCTCACCATTAGTCTCGCTATGGCTTTCGGAGGTAATCATAAACAACTTGAGCAATCTGATATCTAATTTGCAGAAAAATAAACTAATATCAAATTACACACTCATACTTCAATCCCTCATCATTAGTCTCGCTATGGCTTTCGGAGGTAACTGATAATGACATGAGCAATTTAATATCTAACTTGCAGAAAAATAAACTAATATCAAACTACACACTCATAATTCAATCCCTCACCATTAGTCTCACTATGGCTTTCGGAGGTAACTGATAATGACATGAGTAATTTAATATCTAATCTAACTAATAAAGCAAATGCACAAAACTGAAATAAATAAAACAGTGCTGGAATTAAAAGCTAAGAAAAATAAATCAGCAAAAGGACAAGACTGATTCCATGTCATTAGTCATTGTAAAACTATGTGCAAATTCCCGGGCTGCCTACTGTAATCTGGAACAAAGACACTGATTAGTTAACAGCAGTATAAAGCATGAAAAATTATGGACAGAAATAAAACGTTAATACCATAAGAGATGTAATATATACACGTGAATAACTATGGCATAATGAACGTAAGGAAATAAAGCATGAAACTATACAGCAATAAACAAAAACTCGGCGTGTGCAGGGGCCCTCTGCACAATCCTCGGGCAACAGCTATCAACCACGAATTATGCTTATGAACAGAGTCTTCTCATATATTCAAAAGTCATAACAAGGAAATAATGTCACGGCACAGTGGGCTTTCTTTTCAGCAAAATTACATTACAGAAGCTAGCTACTATGCGTATGAGAACGCATTATTTATAACAGAGGATGACATAACTACTTTTCTACAATCTGCGCTGATAAAAGACACGTGAACAACCACGTCCAGAAATCTAGCATTATGGCTGCCGTGAAGATTAAATCTATGGAGGGTGGCCGTTGGATTCGGCTTATGGAACAGTTCACAGGTGTTGATATGTCCCCTGAGATTTAGGAACGGCCACGCAAGTCTTCACGTGGTGAAAAACGGAGTTTTGTCACCGTAGGACTCTTAGGTTGACCACCGCTTGACTACCTTTGACCACGACCTTCTTTGGTGAATTCGACTGAGCCAATAGGACTCGGTCCATATCCATGTCATTTCCAACTTGCCCATGTGGCTTGATTTTCCTGAAGACACCTGCAATATAGACTTTAACAAAATGGCTGCGGAAATTTGAAGCAGCTGCGGAAAGTGAGAGAGTGTTGAGGGTGGATTCTATTACTCTGCTGTAACATTGAGGTTTTCGGAATAAAAGCATTTTGGAGAAATTTATTCGTGGCTTACTGGATGACGATTTGAAGCACTGGACTTGTTGCAGGATTCATGTGTTGGACTACAGTTCAATAAGTTTTTCTACCTTTTGTCTGAAATACTATATTAGTTTATAATACCATCATATCCATTTCTGAATAATTTACATAAAGGATTGAAACATAATTTGCTTAATTGTACTATGTTTTCAAATGTGATTATTCTTAATTTTTTCCTCTAAATTAGTTATAAGCATGAATTCTTAAATGCTCCTGCTTTGCTAATTTAAACATTATTGATTACTATAATAAAGAATCCTTCATTGCTCTTTGTTTGTAGTCATTTCACTTCTTTTTTTTTAACATGGTGAAAGATTCTTAGCTGCCTTTCATCCCTTCAAGATCATCCCATCCACTTTAAATTTTAAGGATTGTTCTCTGTCCAACTATCTTGCCCTGTAATACCATCTTGTGTTTAGAATAGAAATCCAGTAAAGCCATCCTTTGACTCCATAGCCCAATGGACTGAAAGCTCTCAACCTTGCCCTTAGTTTGTGGATTCCACCATTTTCCCAAACAAACTCTTGAAACTACAACTAGCCTAAAATCTTCTAAGAACAAAGATAAATTATAAAGAGAGAGCCCTCTCTGGATGCAGATTGGCTAGATTTTGCATCTAAAAGGTTGGTTTGTGGTTACCTCGGGTATACTTTCCTCTTACACAACTTCTAGGAAAACCTGAGTGATAACAAGTCTTACCATCAATCACACAATCAAGATGGTTCTCACCATCAAGAATATATGTTGGCACATGTTAGTGTTTTTTAAGTGAACATGATGATGTACAATTATTTTTATCTATTATTATATATATCGAAACATGATGACATATTT